>CAUYQG010250797.1:0-44093 GCA_963574415.1 Tarsius wallacei
CTGTAAAAACGAGTATTCTCAGAGGATACCTTCCTCTCATAAACGTTACAGTTAGTGGTGAGCAGTCCCATACTGAGCACCTACCACATAACCATTTCCAGTGACATTTAATTCTCAAACCCCTGGACTCAGGCAATCCTCTCGCCTTGGCCTCCCAAAGTACTGGAATTATAGGCTTGAGACACCACGCCTGGCCGATTTTTTTTTTTTTTTTTTTAAGAAAAAAATATTCTTCAGTGCCTTCCTGGTACTTTCAAATTCCCCAGCAGGGCTCACAGGGTGGGATCTCCTCCCAACACCCCCTTGCCAGCCATCCCCACCCCATGTTCTCCTTCCATGCCTCTCTGAAGGTGGTCCCTCTGCCTGGTAAACCTTGGTCCACACTCCTCTAGCAAATTCCTACTTATCCTTCAATGCTGAGTCCAAATGTCAGACCCAAGCTTTATTCTGGGCCCGGCTGTCTTCTCCCTATCCATCCCTCCATTAAGGCTCTCAGCTTGCTGGACAGCACCGGAAGTGTGTGTGCTGCTTCCCTCTAGAAGGCGAGTGTGATGTAGGCTGGAGTAGTGCCCTTTTGTACGCCCAGATCACAGATGTTGAATCCATAGTAGCTGAATGAAGCTAGTTCTCACAGCCATGATTTGCTCATTAGCAAAATAAGGGGCCTGGATAGGATCTCCTGAGTCTATTTTTACCCTGAAATTCTATGATTTGCACAGAATAGTGGACATATTCAGGTAAGTGGTCATCGAACAGCTTAATCCTGGGCCAGGATTCCCTGGAAATGGGCTGCTCTCTGTCAACAGATGTCCTTCTCCACAGGGTTCACCACCTTCTCCTTCCCTGGGGAAGGAGAACATGGACCATGCCTTCCCTCTTTAGCAGAAGGCCCATTCGTGTGCAAAGGACTCTGGGGAAACCGACAGTCACTTCTCATCCACAGTGGGCCTGTGACCCAGGATGGGGACAGGCTGTGTCCCTCAGCATCACTGTGCTCACATGAGCAATGGGGACCACTTGCCAATCCCTGTGGTGAACAGAGGGGTCTATCTATCTGTGGTCATTGTCCAGGTGAGTCCCTTCTTGGGCTGCTCATCTCTCTAAGGGACACTAAAACAAGATTAGAATAAATCAGAAATATGGTACCAGTTAGGCCAGGCTTCCACAAGCACATGCCTCCTTACCAGTCCTACTTCTGCTTAAGTCGACTGGGCCCTTAAAGGAAAAGAAACAGCCTTGCAGGTTTGGATGTTCTGCTGAGCCTTCTTTGAGATGCTGATGCAAGTTTCACTCTGCAACTCATAATCAGAAACCAAGAATGCATAGCATAATCCCGCTCCCCAGGAAAGTCTCATTTCAGCTAAACTAGATGGAACCCTTTGACACACTTCCAGTAAGTTGTACAGTTTGAACATTTTTAAACTACAGAATGAACACCTATGAGGGGAGATACAGCTACAGTCTACTGAGCATAATGGTGTGCTAACTATGGGCCAATCATATGCCTCACCTTATGGAAGAGGCCATGGATCAGACTAGAGTTTCAATCCTGCTTTCAGTACAGTGCGCTCATAGGGAAGCTTGCTTCTGAGCCTGTTTTCTCATTTATAAAATGGGGATAAAAGTAGAACCCCTCTTAGGGCTTTGAGAATTAAATGTCACTGGAAATGGTTATGTGGTAGGTGCTCAGTATGGGACTGCTCACCACTAACTGTAACGTTTATGAGAGGAAGGTATCCTCTGAGAATACTCGTTTTTACAGAGCCTGTGGAAAGGCCAACTTTTTGTGCATCTATGATTTTATGGACCTCTGGTCTTTAGAAGGCTGCACCCTTTTGATACGAGGGCTGTGGAACTGAGTTGGCATCTACACAAAGTCACACGTCTCACCACAAGCATAGTGTACTTACTGCAAATGAGATTCCAGTGTGCAGACACATGTCTCCATTCCAAACTCTTGTTGAAATTCCTCCTAAACATACTCAACTTCAGCGTCCTCTTGCTCTGATGCCACCAAGCTATACCTCAAATGTACACAGCTTTAACCACAGGGTGGGTGGGTGACCAGGCTTAAACAAACACCCTAAAGCCCCCAGTCTCCCCTTATGAGGTCTCCTGATGAAGGACAACAAGGACCTCTTAACCTACATTGCTTTGTGAGGCTTCAGCCTGGGGACTAGAATCTCTAATTAGAATTTCCACATTCATCAAGGGGCATCTTGTAATAAAATGGGGACAGAGCATTGCTTCCCAATCCCAACAGCTGTGCCTCCAACAAACATGCCCCGATGGCAGTGAGAATCAGTGACTGTGAGATGGATTCACAGAATGCACCCAAATGACAAAAGTTACGTTTAATTTACAATGTAATAAAGGTTACAGGTAAAAAGCTACACATAAAGCGTGAAAAGGCCTATTACACAAATGTACAAATCTCTGTACAAAGCTTGTATCAATGTTTCCTACCTTCGTCTCCTATGTCTGTTAGCCAGGTCTAGTCTTGGAGCTCTGAATAAGAGCTCTCAACCAAGGGGGGAAAGAGTCTCCAACCCAGCATCTAAAAATTCCACTGCGAGACATCAAAAGTTACTTGCAAAGCAAAAACCTTTTCCTTTTTCATCTGAATTGCCCTAACTGGTCATATCCTTTTAAAAATGCCTTCAAAATACACTTAAAAAAGTAATGCCTTAGAGGACCATACTCTGGAATTAAATAAGAAACTTTAGCAAGTGGAGTGCTCAGGTTTGACAAGAAAAACAGATAAAGTTCAAGAAAAATTCTAAGTTAAAAACTATAAACCTGTGTCTGTGGCACTGATCACAGATGAAGGAAAATCAAAATGTTCTCATTCTAACAGAAAGGACAAAAAAGAAAAGCCTAACTACTGGACCTCAAAACCACTGACTCAAGAAAACATTTTTGAGTTTTAAACCTTAGCTTAACTGCAGAATTCTAGGCCTTCTTTTTGATCAACCTGGGATCCATTCCAACACTTTTGCTACCTGGGATAGTAAAAATAAATTAGGCTTTTGAACCCCTACAATTGGTGTTATTACTGTAACCTCCACAGCTCTGGATTCAACCTGAGAGCCTGGGATATGTGACTTTACATAAACATGAACCTAGAAAGAGGGAAAAAGCAAGGAAGTAGTGGAAGGCCTGGGAAAGAGCCAGGGCAGTCTATTTAAAAAGACATATCAAACCTTTCTCTACACTGACAGTGTTCTGAAGACAGGTCTTTATGGGATATTTCAACCCCACCCCTAGTTTTACTATTTCATGGTTAGGACCCCAGGAGACATTCTGAAGACGATACTGCACACATGGATAGTTTTTCTCCCTAGTTCATTAACTCCCCCATCACCCTTCCACCCCATTCCCACCCAATCCCACCCTTCTACATGACCAAAAATATCAAATAAGTAAGGAAGGTGTGGGCTTCTTGCCCGGCCAAGCCTCTTTTGCATATTTCTTCTTCTTGGGTTCATTTACAGCTTCAGGATTATAGACGGCAGGGTTTGGTGCAGGGTTCATGTTCACTGCTGACGGCACAACGGGAGTCAAGTCCACATCAGGGGCGAGGTTCGGGTATGGCATGGGCAAGCCACCAATGAGTGCTGTCCCGTGGATGCCATGTGGCTGGGAGCCTGCTTCACTGTGTGTGGGAGGCAGGCCTCCGTAGAGTCCTCCACTGAAGGCAAAGTTCTGCATGCGCCTGCTCCCTGCTTCTTCCAGGCCCAGGGAGCCAGCACCCTCTACCCGCTTCTTCTGTGGTTTGCAATGTGGAGAGGGGAGAGAATGTGGAAAAAGGAGATAAGAAGTGAGGCCCAAGGGTGGTTAGTTAGCTTTTTCGATTCTAGCCTTAGAAAAATGGCCTTTGGGGAAGTTCTTAACTTTTAGCCTGTTTTGTTTTCCAGGCAACCTATTTCATAGTTCTGAAATCTTAGGGTTTGACACCTTACCAGTCATCTAATAAGATAGTTTCCCCAAACTGCTCCACAACAAAGTTCTTACCATTCTACGTCAAACCAAGAAGAATGAAGACAGTGCCCTGAGTTTTACATAAAGTAAAATGCATCCACTTTAAATCTATGATTTATCCTAGAGTCATATAATTCCCTCTCTTATTCTGACATTAAGATGCCCTTTTTGGAAATCGAAGTGATAAAAATATAATAAATATTTTAAATTTTTTTCTCTTTAAGACAGGGTCTCACTCTGTTGCCCAGGCTGGAGTGCAGTGGCATGCTCACGCCACCTCTATCTCCAAGGCTCAGGCGGTCCGTCTACCTCAGCCTCTGAATAGGACTAGAGGTATGTACTATCACGCCTGGCTAGTTTTTGTATTTTTTTGGTAGAGATAAAGTCTTGCAATGTTGCCTAAGCTTGTCTTGAACTCCTGGGCTCAAGCAATCCTCTCGTCTTGGTCTCCCAGAGTGTTGAGATTACATGCCTGGTCTTAAAAAAACTTTAAATTAGCCAGGCATGGGGTGTATGTCTGTAGTCCTAGCTACTCAGGAGGCTGAAGCAGGAGGATCCTTTAAGCTCAGGAAGGAGTTCAAGGTTATAGTGAGCTATAATTGTGCCACTGTACTCTAGCCTGAATGACAAAACAAGACCCTGTCTCAAAAAACCTAATCCAGATCTCGGCTGACCTTCCTATCTGTGCCATTCCCATTCATAAAATAAAGGCATGGCAAACCATGCAGAACCACAATGATGCGACTCCTTCACGCAATAGCCTATTTGGAGTCAGAAGGGAAAGGCCAAGGGAAGGTGGGCCTCTCTCTGCACAATTCTGGAAGGTAAATGTACAGACTCACATGGCACATAATTTACAAGAAACATTAAACCGGCTGGTTACTTGCAGTCTTTCTGTGGTACTCTAGGATTCCCTAAAAATAGATGGCATAAAAGTATTTCCACAGAATGAAAAATGAAAGCAGAGCATAGAATGTGCTTTAAAATCAACCACACCGGGCACAGTGGCTCACACCTATAATCCCAGCACTTTGGGAGGCAGAGGAGAGAGGGCTGCCTGAGCCCAGGAGTTTGAGACCAGCCCGGGCAACTTGGCGAGATCTTGTCTCTACAATAAACCAAAACCATGAGCCAAGTGTGGTAGCATGTGTCTGTAGAACTACAGGTGCACACTACCACACCCAGCTAATTTTTTATTTATTGTAGAGATGAGGCCTTGCCAAGTTGCCCAGACTGGTCTCGAACCCACGGGCTCAAGCAATCCACTCACCTCAACCTCCCAAAGTGCTAGGATTACAGACTGAGCCACTAAGCCCGGCCCCCTTTTTTAAAAATGTAAAGCAATTCCCTTTTCATAGCTTACACATATATAACTACACCCTACAAAGCTTCTAGCTTCATCAGCTACTTGGAAGGCATAGGTGGAAGGATCACTTGAGCCCAGCATGTGGTGGCTGTGAGTGCGCCACTGCACTCCATCCTAGGTGACAGAGTGAGACTGTGTCCCAAATTAAAAAGAGGATAAACCACTCACTTAACACTCACACATAAAAGAGTGGGTTTTAAACCCAGACTGTGCAGCATTTCAAATACTTTTGCAATGTACTTCCTACCTTGACTGGTACAACTGCAGTTTGCACCATGTTCCTGAAGCGACCAACTGAGGGATCCACATCCTCTGCAAAAAGAGACGACAGCAGGGTTGGGTTGCTATTCTACGGGGAAGAATAAGGGTCTAGGGCTCACTGCAAACAAAACAATCACAACTCAGATTCAAATAGCAACAGTTAACACTGCAAGTGTTTACTGTGTGCTGGGCACTGTGCTAAATCCTCACAACCACCTATGAGGCAGATATTACTACAATGAACATTTCGTAGATGAGAGCAAACTGAGGCTTGGGAGAGTAAAGTGACTGGCCCAGTCACCCCGTTGGAGAGGGCAGGGGCCAAGACTTGAGTCCAACAGCGAGAAACAAGCCTGTGCTCTGCACCACTGTGATGTGCTGCCTTCCTCAAGTTCTTTCCCTTTCCATATACTTCCTTCTTTTGAGGGGAGAGAAAAAAAAAGTAGATATTACCAATCCCACATTAGTGATAAAACAATGACATGTCACCACATACCCTGCCAATGCCCACGTGCTAGCAAAAAACATATTTAAGACTCAGACCCAGGGCTTCAAACTTAATCCAGTCTACTGACCTGAATAACCCAAACTGTTTATAACTAAGATTTCTACTAACAGATCTAAGGCCCCCCTATCTAAGCAGGGTGGGAGAGTGATTCCCTTTTCCTTTTTTTTTCTTTTTTTGAGTTGGAGTTTCACTCTGTCGCCCAGACTGGAGTGCAGTGGCACGCTCATGGCCACCCCCCAGCATCGACTTGCTGGGCTCTGGTGATCCTTTCGCCTCAGCCTTCCAAGTGGCCAAAACTACAGGCACACCCTACCACACCAAGCTAATTTTTTATTTATTGTAGAGACGAGGCCTTGCCAAGTTGCCCGGGCTGGTCTCGAACCCACGGGCTCAAGCAATCCTCTCACCTCAACCTCCCAAAGTGCTGGGATTACAGACTGAGTCACTAAGCCCAGCCCCCTTTTTAAAAAATGTAAAGCAATTCCCTTTTCATAGCTTATACCCTACAAAGCTTCTAGCTTCATTCACTCTCTGTGCAGAAAGCACTAAGCCTAAGTAAGGGACTTGCTTTTTCACTCTCTCATGCCTGATTTATTGGACAGCGGGCATGAAACAAAGAGCAAGATACTATTCCACCTTTGAGGAGCTCACAGTTAACAAAGCCACACAGGCTACAACACACAGAAGTACTTCAAGAGAAAGGCACAATGGTGTTCCTGGAGCACAGAGGAAAGGACTGGGCTGGGACACCTAGAATACAGAACTTTTCTTGATGAAGGTTGAACATGTGAAAACAGGAAGGCACTGGCTTATTATCAAAGGTAGAAAAAATCTATTCCAAGCCGCCTTCAACTTAATATAGTAGCAAAGGCCAGGCGTGGTAGCTTATGCCTGTAATCTCAGCACTTTGGGAAGCCAAGGTGAGAGAAATGCTTTAGCCCAGAAGTTCGAGACCAGACTGAGTAACACAATGAGACCTTGTCTCTACAAAAATCAGAATATTAGCTGTGTGTGGTGTGTGGTGGCACATGCCTGTAGTCTCAACCACTTGGGAAGCTGAGGCAGAAGGATCGCCTGAACCCAGGAGGTCGAAGCTGCGGTAGCCAGGAGCATGCCACTGCACTCCAGTCTGGGTGACAGTGAGACTATGACTCAAAAAAAATTAAAGATTGCCTGTAATCCCAGTGCTTTGGGAGGCTGAGGTGAGTGGATTGCCTGAGCCCACGGGTTCGAGACCTGCCTGGGCAACTTGGCAAGACCTCATGTCTACAATAAATCAGAAAAATTAGCTGGGCGTGGTAGCGCACACCTGTATTTCCAGCTACTTGGAAGGCTGAGGCAGAAGGATCGCCGGAGCCCAGCAGGTTGAGGCTGCGGTGGCCGGGAGCGTGCCACTGCACTCCAGTATGGGTAACAGAGTGAGACTCCAACACAAAAAAAAAAAAAAAAAAAATTAAAGATTAAGGCATCTATTAGGGAATCAATTCCTTCTCTACTACTATATGTGATATATACAGTGGTAGAGAAAGAATTTTTTTTTTTTTTTGAGTCAGGGTCTCACTCTGTCGTCCAGGCTGGAGTTCAGTGTCACAATCGTAGTATGTGCCACCTCGCTCAGCTAATTTTTAAATTTATTGCCCAGGGTGGTCTTGAACCCCTGGGCTCAGGCAATTCTCTTACCTCTGCCTCCCAAAGTAGCTGAGATTACAGGTGTAAGCACTGTACCCAGCTTGTGATCTTATTTTAAATGCATAGGGGTTGCTTGCTATTGAAAGAAACACTCCCATGAATCCCCTTGGAAAACAAAGAATCCCTATTTAATTAAAATAATTAGCTTCTGGTTTAATTCTGAATTTTCACATATTAGGATGACTCCAAAGAGGATACCTTGGTATATGTTCATAGCCAATCTCTGCTCAATGAAAGAATGGCTTCTTCTTTTTTTTTTGCTTCCACTGAGGCTTTTTATTTGTACATATGCATTACATCCCTAGAAAAATCCTAGGATTTTCCCTCCTGTGTGTTTCCTTCTTGCTTCTTCGTGGTCCATGATGCCAGCTGAGCTTGTCAGTACCAAACTAGTGGGATGAAACCAAACTGGCGGGATGGAAGCAGATTATTCTGCCACTTTTCTAGATCTTAGAGTTGCACATCAAATCTGGGGCTGATCACGCCACACTTGTTTAACCTGCCTTTGAGGTTCACAACAATTTTTCCAGTTCTGTGATCATCAATGGTTTCAAATTCATCAATGTAACCATGCTTCATCATCACAGTTAGAAACCCAACGATGACTCTGGAGCACAGCCTGATAAGAACCGTCTCAGCATTGTTGATGCTCTTAAAAGCAT
The DNA here is from genome assembly GCA_963574415.1 of Tarsius wallacei. Classification (NCBI taxonomy): domain Eukaryota; kingdom Metazoa; phylum Chordata; class Mammalia; order Primates; family Tarsiidae; genus Tarsius; species Tarsius wallacei. The sequence continues at coordinate 8,468 of CAUYQG010250797.1, forward strand.
CAGCCAGGACATTTACGCACACTGTGATGGTGGCACGGAAAGATGGCAGAAAAGAGAATGGCTTCTATATGGAGGAAGAAAGAGGAAAAAATATCCAAGCTCATTAGCAAAAAAGACAAGGTCTCTAAAAAAGTACCCCAATCTTCTCTCATTGCCACAGGAGTCTGTTCTAACCATCCCTTCAGTGTGGAGAGCTAAATGATGCACAAGAGCAACTGGAGCCCAAGAGGAGTGGTTAATGGGCAATGTAGCCTTAAGAGCAGCAGGGCTGAACTGCTCTGGGGACCCTGTCCTATGCTGGCTGAATGGTGCTTGGGGATTTCACCATCTCTTCATTCTTTCTAGCCATCCTAGTTCTAGAGAGAATGAATACACCCATTCTAGGATATCTGTGCTCTAGGAAGATCTACCAACACATTTCTCACTAACTCTACTTCTGGTGTAAGAAAGGGTGAAAGGCAGATGATGATGATGACAATGGCTAACATTTATCCAGGGCTTACTGAGTGAGTGTCAAGCACTGATCTTAAGTTATTTTTACATATACTAATTCATTTGATCTTCCCACCAATCCTGTGAGGTCAGGAGTCTGCTAAGTCACTTGGCCAAGTTCACAAAGTTACTAAGTGGACAGGTGGATTTCAGACCCTGACACTCTAATGTCGGAGTCTGTGATCTTAACCACTATGCTACACTGAATACAAGGGGGACTCAAAAAAACCTGGAATTTATTTATAAAAATTTATAGGAATTTATTTATACACCTAACAAGACACATTTTCCACTGCTCAAAATAGTTTTTGTACTTGTCCGTTTTGATGTCTTTTAGTGCTTCTGCTGTTTTTTGTTTCACCTCTTCCACATCTAAAACTTTTCCCCTTGAAGACTTTTTTCATCCAAGGAAACAAAAAAAAGATTGCTTGGGGTGAGATTGAGTGACTAGGGAGGGTAGGGCATGAAATGGGCAAATGCGTTAAAAGAATCTTAAAAAAAAAAAAAAAATACACTGCAGTCTCTCACAACAAGAGCTGGGCTGTTGCTATCAGTGGGTCCCTAGAACACTTAGCTAGCAGGGGAAGCCTATATAACAAGAAACCCACCCTCCAAAAGATAACTCTGGTTTTTTTTTGTGTTCCCCCTCATACATTGCCTTAAGAAAGCTCCAGGGTCAGCCGGACATGGTGGCTCAAGCCTGTAATCCTAGCACTTTAGGAGGCCGGGGTGAGAGGATTGCCTAAACTCAGGGGTTCAAGACCAGCCTAGACAACTTGGTGAGACCTCATCTCTACAATAAACAAAAAATGAGCCGGGCTCGGTGGCTCAGCCTGTAATCCCGCGCCTTGGGAGACTGAGGTGAGTGGATTGCCTGAGCCCGCGGATTCGAGACCCGCCTGGGCAGGCGAAACCTCATCTCTACAATAAACCAAAAAATTAGCCGGGCGTGGTAGCGCACGCCTGTAGTTCCGGCTACTCGGAAGGCTGAGGCGGAAGGATCGCCGGAGTCCACCAGGTCGAGGCTGTGGTGGCCAGAAGCGGCCACTGCACTCCAGTCTGGGCGATGGAGTGAGACGCTAACTCAAAAAAAAAAAAAAAAAAAATCAGCTGGGTGTGGTAGTGCATGCTTGAAGTTTCAACTACTTGGAAGGATTACCTGAGCCCAGCAGGTCGAGGTTGCGGTGGCCATGAGAGTGCCACTGCACTCCAACCTGGGCAACAGAGTGAGACTCCTACTCAAAACAAAAACAAAAACAACAAAAAAGAACACTCCAGGACACTAATTTTCAAAGAGAAAAACAGATCAGACCCCGATTTCTGAAAAAGACTTAAGGGATTGTCTAATCCAGTGGTTCCCAATCTGCTGGCTGACATACAAACAGAAGCTTGTTTAAAAATACAAATTTTGCCAGCCTGTGATCACAGCACTTTGGGAGGCGGAAGTGAGTGAATTGCCTGAGCCCGCGGGTTCGAGACCAGCCTGGGCAACTTGGCAAGACCTTGTCTCTATATTAAATAAATAAGTAACTTTTTAAACACACACATACACATACAAATAACAAATTTTGGGCCAGGTGTGGTAGCTCACGCCTTGTAATCCCAGTACTTTGGGAAGTAGAGGTGAGAGGATTGCCTGAGTCCAGGAGTGCAAGAACAGCTTGGGCAACTTGGCGAGACCTCGTCTCTACAATAAATCAAGAAAAATTAGACAGGCAACATAGTGAAACCTTGTTTCTACAATTAATCAAAAAATAAGCCAGGTGTGGTAGCGCACACCTGTAGTCCCAGCTACTTGGAAGGCTGAGGCAGAAGGATCGCCTGAGCCCAGGAGATCAAGGCTGCAGTAGCTAAGAGTGTCACTGTACTCCAGCCTGAGCAAGAGACTCCAACTAAAAAACAAATTAATAATAATAATCATAACCTAAGTTCAATCCCTGAAAACTCTTATTCATTAGATTTTGGGGCTCAGAAATAAGCTTCTCAGATTGGTCATTCAGCCCCTGCCTGAACATTTCCCTCTGACACTCATTACTTTGAGGAGTAATCCATCTACCTGACACACCATCAGAAGATGAGCTTATAGTCACTAGAATGAACGTGCTGATCTCTTTTACAGGAATCTTTCTAATTCTTCTAAATATAAGCCAGGATTTGGGGGGGATTTTTTTGTTTGTTTGTTTAGCCAAATACTTGGCACTTACTGGCTCTGGTTTTGCCCCACTCCTTCCTTCCTTCAGTCAGCCCTGCAACAGTGGCTGTGTCCCCCACATCTTCTCTTCCACATGTATGATTCCCTTATATCCCCAGCATCCAAGGGACAATAGCCATGAGCCTCCTCCCTCAGGACTATACAACACATCCGGGTAAGTTCTGATCGAACAGACTAGTGCGGTCACTGTCCACACCATTGTAATCTGAAATTGCCCTTGATTTAGTTTCTATAGCCCTCTGATAACTCAGACTACATTTTCTTTTTTGTTTGTTTTTGTTTTGTTTTTAGCTGGAGTCTCACTCTGATACCCAGGCTGGAGTGCAGTGGCATGCTCACAGCCACCGCAGGCTTGACCTGCTGGGCTCCAGCGATCCTTCCGCTTCAGCCTTCCAAGTAGCTGGAACTACAGGCATGCACCACCACCATGCCCAGCTAACTTTTTTATTTATTGTAGAGATGAGGTTTCGCCAAGTTACCCAGGCTGGTCTCACCTTGGCCTCCCAAAGTGCTGGGATTATAGGCGTGAGCCACTGCTCCCGGCCTGTTTTTTGTTTTTGAGTTGGAGTCTCACTCTGTCGCCCAAGCTGGAGTGCAGCAGCATGCTCACGGCCACCGCAGCCTGGGCCTGCTGGTCTCAGGCTATCCTTCCGCCTCAGTCCTCCAAGTAGCTGCAACTGTAGGCATGTGCCACCATGCCTAGCTAATATTTCTTGATTTATTGTAGAGACAAAGTCTCACCAAGTTGCCCAATCTAGTCTCAAACCCCTGAGCTCAGGCAATCCTTTCACCTCAGTCTCCCAAAGTGCTGGAATTACAGGCTTGAACCACCATGCCTGGCTACATTTTCAATTAACTAAAATCCCCAGACATTTTTTTTCCCCATGAGGTATATATCACTGGAGTATTTCTTCTCCATTTAAATACTCGATATTCTGAAACTAAATGCAAGACTTAAAAGTTACCCTCACAGTATTTCAATTTGGCAAATAAAAGGAACTTGTTAGATTATACTCCGTTTCCAAACAAGGTGGTTTTTTCTTAAATAAAAAAAACTTTTTTTGGAGTCAGGGTCTCACTGTCCCCCAGGCTGTAGTGCAGTTACACAATCATGGTTAACAGCAACCTCAAGCTCCTGGGATCAAGTAATCCTCCTGCCTCAGCCTAGCTGGGACTACAGGTGTGCGCCACCACGCCTGGCTAATTTTTTTGATTTTGATTTTTTGTTGAGATGAGGTCTGTGTTGCCCAGGCTAGTCTCGAACTCCTGGACCCAAGCAATCCTCTTCTTGCCTTGGCCTCCCAAAGTGCTGGGATCACAGGCTGAGCTACCACGTGTGGCCTATCATCACCTTATAAACCATACAAACATCCTAGCTCTGTGTCATCCACCTCAAGAGTACTTGAGATATGAGTCCAATAAATGAATACCAAATAATGGAACAAACTGGTAAATTTAGTGGCCTCCCCTAAAACATCAAGCCAAAATTTCCATACAAACTATCTATAAGTTACTTCCTTAATGTAGAGAGAAAAGTCTACAATGTAATTCTCAGTGGCAGCAGAAGGTTCTCCAAACTTGGAGTTATGAATCTCAGAATTCCATAAAAACAATAATGTTCTGTTTTGAGATAAAGACAACAGTTGTCTGTATCTTACTTAATGCTCCACTATAACATAGACATAGTGGAGCAGCAGAGAATTAAATGCTCTGTACATTGTATTAAACAGGGCCCTTCCTTTAGCTACTTCTCTCACATACTGTACCTGGATAACACTTGTGCGTTCAGGGTACTCCACCAATGAACTATATAAAAATATTTCCCTTAACTATACCACCTCTTCCCTGGACCTTGTTGAGAAACATCGCAACTGACCTGTAGGTTGTATATGGTACTCTCTGAGACCACCACTTTTTCATCAGAAGAAACTAGGAAGATACCTCACCTGGGTTGATGATCTCATCATCTTCACTGAATGTCACCCGTGAGTTCTTCCTCTTCCTCTTTGGTCTCTGAATGTCCAGATTTCCCTCCTCTATAGTGAGGGTAGAAATTCGCTTGTTGTGGGCAGTGTTGAACTCTGTCAGGTTCTAGACCACAGTTCACACAGGAAAGATAGGAGTAAGTTCAAAGGGAATTTGATGGAGAAAATAATACTAAATAAAGGACAGAAAGGGATTAAAGGTTAACCTTGACCTCCCAAGGCAGATGAGACTCTCTACTGGATTCATACTGTCCCCAGACTACTAATACAAGTCTCAAGTCTCATTAGAATTTGGAACATCCTCGTTGACTAGTGGGTCAGTGATAGTAAAAAGGAGGTGAAGGGCCTTGAACTGAGAACACATCAAATACCCGTGAGTTGCTTTTTTGTTGTTGTTGAAGGCTATCATGTAAACATGCTGAGAATTAAAAGAAAATGTGGCTGGGAAGAACTCCAATAATAGTTTCTAAGTAACAAAATAGATGAAAAAGGATAACTGACTGCTTCTTTCCCAGTAGTTTTCTCCTTTAGAATTTTTAAGGACACTGCCAGTGCACTTTATTTTTGGCATTAATATTTTGTCATTCTCCATCCTATGTTGGGCCCCAATTCTATTCATAACCATCTCAATGATTAACTTGGCCTTAGTGCTCGCCTCTTTTCAATCTACTGAACTTATTTCCAGTCTGGTACAAATTGTCAGTTTGAAATGCTCCCTCCCAAAAAAAATTTTTTTTTTGAGTCAGGGTCTCACTCTGTCATCCAGGCTGGAGTGCAGTAGCATAATTATGGCTTACTATAGCCTCAACCTTCTGGGTGTAGGCAATCCTGCCTCAGTCTCCCAAGTAGCCAGGACTACAGACATGCACCACCATGCCTGGCTAGTTTTTTAATTTTTCTGTAGAGATGAGGTCTGGCTATGTTGCCAGGCTGGTCCTGAACTCCTAGGCTCAAGCAATCCTCCCGTCTCAGCTTCTCAAAGTGCTGGGAGTAAACGTGTGAGCCACCATGTCCAGCCTCAAATACTCCAAATGTCTTAAAAACGAAGATCCAGAGGGTACCTAACCTACTGAACTAAAAGACAGGGAAGCATAGAAGCGGCCTGGAGGGTAAAAGGGCAAGAGTAATTGCCAGCAAGGTCTGTAGTCATGAAGCACAAAATGACTTCTAAATTTTAAGGTTTCTATTGTGCTTTTCTTCTGAAGGACTGGGAAACTGCCTTGGTGTAAAGGAACAGTAAATGCATATGGGTGGTAGGGATATTCTTGCATTTGGTCTAACTGAACAGATCAGTCACACCAGTACAGTGCCACATCACAAAGTACTGGGGTCTGCCTCTAGAAAATAAACATTTCTAGCATTTTAAAACTAAATTTTGTGGTTGGGCATGGTGGCCCAGCCTGTAATTCCAGCACTTTGGGAGGCCGAGGCAAGCGGACCGCCTGAGCCAGGGGGATCAAGACCAGCCTGGGCAACTCGGTGAGACTTTGTCTCTACAATAAATCACAAAAAATAGCTGGGTGTGGTGGCATGTATCTGTAGTTCCAGCTACTTGGAAGGCTGAGGCGGAAGGATCACCTAAGCCCAGCAGGTTGAGGCTGCGGTGGCCATGAGCATGCCACTGCACTCTAGCCTGGGTGATAAAACTCCAACTCAAAAAATTAAATTAAATTAAATTTTGTAAAATTCATGGACTTCAGGGCAGCCAGGCACATATGAACAAAAGCGGTCTGGTTCTATTCAAAAGATTCCTAGGGTAGAATTACCAAAAAAGCTACATAAATGAATGAAAGTGTCAGTTTCTCTAAGACAGTGCTGTCCAATACAACATTGTGATGATGAAAATATTCCCAGGCGGGTTTGGTGGTTCAGCCTGTAATCCCAGCACTTTGGGAGGCCGAGGCGAATGGACTGCCTGAGCCCACGGGTTTGAGACCAGCCCAGGCAACTTGGTGAGGCCTCATCTCTACAATAAATCAAAAACTAGTTAGGTGTGGTAGCGTGCACCTGTAGTTCTGGCTATTTGGAAGGCCGAGGTGGAAGGATCGCTGGAGCCCAGCAGGTCAATGCTGGGGTGGCCGTGAGTATGCCACTGCACTCCAGACTGGGCGACGGAGAAAGACTCCAACTCAAAAAAAAAAAAGAAAATATTTCCTATCTGTGCTACCCAGTGAGAGCCACTAGCCATATGTGACTACGAAATACTTGGAATGTGGTTAGTGGCTATCGCATTGGACAGTGTAGCTCTAAGCAATCAGAGGGACAGAAAAATGTAACTCCCAGTCTTGCCTTTTAATAGTCAACGAAGGTGCACGAGACAAGTAGGGGGATCTGGGAAACCCAGTTTCCTTGTTAGCCCTGGTCGTACATAAGCAAATTCATACAATGCAGCTCTCCAAAGGGTGTCACAGCTGGCCACAACACACTGCCAGAGGTCCATTAGTAGACTTAAGACAATCCCTACTGCTAAGTCATTGGCATTTCAAGCTACGTAGAACAGCTATATATTCTAAAAACTAGAGTCCCAAAAGACAAAATAATGACATAGACATGGAATTACATCAAGTTCAGTTTCCTCCTCTGGAAGTCCCAGTAAGCCCTTGAGTTCATCATCCTCTCCACCCATCTTCTCATCTCCTTTCACGGCCGATGGCAATGTCTGAGGCTTCTCACGCAGAGTGTACGCCCTTGTGGATGCACCAAATGAGACAGTGGAATCGATGGGAATTTGCTGAGGCTTGTGAGGCTCCAACCGAATGTGACCCAAGAAAGTGCCGTGTGCTAGGAATAACCAAATCAGAAATATAAGGGGAGAAACCAAAAACAATCTGAGTTTTATCAGGTGAGCTCCTCCCAGCATATCAGTCTTACTTTTCTGTTTCTAACTTATTAAAAAATGCCACATGGCCGGGAATGGTGGCTCACACCTGTAAGGCCAGTACTTTGAGAGGTGGAGGCAAGAGGATTGCTAGAGCCTAAGGGTTCAAGACCATTCTGGGCAGCTTGGCAAGACCTCAGCTCTACAATAAATGAGAAGACTAGCTGGGCGTGGTGGCGCATGGCTGTAGTCCAGAAGGATGAGGTTATGGTAGCTGTGAGCGTGCCACTGCACTCCAGCCTGGCGAGCAGAGTAAGACTCCGACTCAAAAAAAAAAAGCTACAATCAGGATCATGGTCAGAAAACATAAGCTTTAGAAATGAAAATGGCACAGGGTTCATGTGTTACAGTGAGAAAGAAAACTCCTTCAATGAGCCTGAATCTCTTCAGTGGATTTCTTACACATCTTCAGACCTGTTGTTCCCCTAAAAACAAATACCACTCCCTGTTCTCTGCTGTCAGACAGGCTTGGCTCCTTTCTGGGTCCAACAGAAATGGCTCTAGCCCAGCAAAAGCCATGCCTCTCAAGCCAGTCTCCAGCCCCCTATCAAAGGAACACAGGACTTGCTAGTGGCAGTTACACTTCAGTTTTCCCCAGGACAAGAAAAGGAGCTTGGCTGAAACAGGTGTAATGTCAATGCCAAGGCAAGCCAAAATCCTACTATTCTGAAAATTTTCTCACGTCAGCATTCTGCATGTTATGAAATTGAAAGAAAATGTTAAGTATTTGTGAGTCAAGTCTCTCAAAGTCCCTTATATAAGCAGATTAGGGTGGTGTGTGTGTGTGTGTGGGGGGGGGTTGAACATGAGAAGGCCAGGAAGCAGGTTCCTTTATGTTTTACACTGTATTTATATATGGGCAAAATGAACAAACTTCAGGGCTCCATACAGTCAAGTCTCAACTGCATATCTGTGGAGTATCTTAGAAAGTTTAAAGTCTTAGTAGTTGGAGTAGTTCATGAAATTAAAACTGGTATTCAGGGCGGGGGGGAAAAAAACTGGTATTCAGTCAAAGCAAAATGTAGCTGGGATAAACAACTTATTGTAAATAACTAAATTTTCCTCAAAATAAGTATTTTTATAATGTTCTGCATCACTGCTCTAGTACATTAATGGCTTCTGCTTAAGTGGGAGCACAATTTTTCATGGTCCTATAAACCCTCGAATATACACGGTCTCTAGTTTTTTTTCTGGGTGCCTTTTCTATTCTTTATACAGCTGCTCCTCGACTTACAATGGTGTTGCGTCCCAATAAACCTATCATAAATTGAAAATATCATAAGTCAAAAATTTCTTTTAAAGAAGATGGTCAAGACCATGGACCACAAAAGTCCTAACTCACGTGCAATAGCCATTACTGGCTTGCTGCCTTCATGCTGGGCAACTATCTTGAGTTTCATCTCAAGAGTAATTTCTGGCCGGGTGCAGCGGCTCATGCCTATAATCCCAGCACTTTGGGAGGCCGAGGTGAAAGGATTGCCTGTGATCGTGTGGCTGATGGGGAGCTGCGTTTTGCTGCTACTGCCTGGCATTACAAGAGAATAACTATCATACTGCATATTGCTAGCCTGGGAAGAAATCAAAACTCGAAGTTTCTACTAAATACGTCCTGTTTCCACACCATCATAAAGTCAAGTCACAGTAAGTCAGGGATCATCTGTATATGCCTTTTTTGGGGGTTAAGAAACTGGGTCTCACTGTCATTTAGACTGGAGTACAGTGTGATCATAGGAGCCTGGAGCCTGAAACTGAAGTGATCCTCTCACCTCAGCCTCTGAGTAGATGGAATTACAGGCATGTGCCACCACACCCAGCTTGTAAGTGCTTATTGCCTCCTCCGGGAAAGTGTTTCTCAAAGCCCTCTTCTCTCCATAGTCAGTTATCAATTACTTTAGGAAATAGGAGACTCAAAGAAATAGAGAAGGGCAGATTTAAAAACCAAACACAATAGCCAGGCACAGTGGCTCATGCCTGTAATCCTGGCACTTTGAGCCCAAGAGTTTGAGAACAGCCTGGGAAACACAGCGAGACTTTGTCTCTTAAAAAAAAATTAATTAATAAAGATAAAAACCAAACATAAGCTTTTTCCTCAACAATAAAACAAGTTTTTTTTTTTGAGTTGGAGTCTCACTCTTCTCACCCAGGCTGGAGTGCAGTGGCAAACTCACAGCCACCACAGCCTTGACCTGCTGGGCTTAGGCTATCCTTCTGCATCAGCCTTCCAAATAGTTGGAACGACAGATGCACACCACCATGTCTGGCTAGTTTTTGTGTTTTATTGTAGAGACAAGGTCTCACCAAGTTGCCTAGACTGGTCTCGAACCTGTGGGCTCTGCCAATCCTCTCACCTTAGCCTCCCAAAGTGCTGGGATTACAAGCTGAGACACTGTGCCTGGTTGTTGTTTTTTTTTTTGAGTTGGAGTCTCACTCTGTCACCCAGGCTGGAGAGCAGTGGCATGCTCACGCCACTGCAGTCTCGACCTGCTGGGCTCAGATGATCCTTCCACTTCAGCCTTCCAAGTAGCTGGAACTATACGCGTGTGCTACCACACCCAGCTAATTTTTTTTGTGTGTGTGTGTGAGAAAGCAGGATTTATTGAGGACAGAAAAGCTCCCACAGTGGGAGGGAACCTGAAGGGGTTGCCACTAATTTTTTGATTTATTGTAGAGATGAGGTCTCACCAAGCTGCCCAGGCTGATCTCGAACCTGTGGGTTCAGGCAATCCTCTTGCCTTGGTCTCCCATAGGTGCTGGGGTAATAGGCGTGAGCCATAGCACAGGCCAAAACATGTTTTCCAGACCACAGAACCCAAAGAGCCCAAAGGGAACACTGCCCAAAGGGAACAAGCGAACTGGGAGGAAGTTACTTACTACTGTTGAGATCTATCAGGAAAACTCTCTTCAGATGTTTGTGGTAGACAAGTGCAGCATGGACCCGAGAGCAAGACTGGTGGTCAATGGTAAAGTCACACAAATCAGGGTTTCTCCCAAATAAGTAATATTTCTTCTCATCAATAATCAGTTTCTAAATAAATATTAAATTAAACATTACTTAAATATTGTTTCAACACAGTTTACCCAAAACTCTTTCAATCACATAAGCGGAGCTGAGTAGACAAAATTCCTTTCCAAGAAGAAAAAATTATTTCCCATTATTGTTCAACATAGAAAGCTCAGAAAAATTTACTAAGATAACATTTTTTAGGATGGATGGTAGTTTATCTCCCCAAATATAGTGCTCAATTGTCTAGTGTTGGTATGAAAATGACTTTTAAAAATTTTATTGGATGCAAGTGGCCAACCCCCAAGAGATCAGCAATTCTATTAAGAGAGGCTGTCTTCTGTCTACTAACAATGGTTCTGTTGGATCATACTTTTAGATCAGAAAACAAGAAGCATAAAACATGTCTAGAAAGTAATGAGACTGCTTTTCAGAAAATATATATTCGATTGAAGATTATCACTTGTCTGGGGAAGGAATGAGGAACAAACACCTGTTATAGTCTAATCATGCTGCTATCGCTCCAAAGTATTTTTGGCACTCTCTTTAGGAACTGGAATTACATTAGACATCATTGTATGAGCCACTAATCCAACTTTGTTGTCCCATTTCACTTTAGCTACAAAAAAATATTATCCAGAATTAATTCTAAATGAGTATTTATTGTGTCTAAATACAAAACTACCTCACATGGCAAAGATTTTCCAGGTTTGGGGAACAAGTATGTGGGAATTAACATTTATTGAAGGACTAAATGTTAGGCATTTTGAACATTACCTCATCTAATCCTCAAAACAACTATGTGAAGCACGTATCACCTCCATTGCTAAAGATAATAGATTCAGAGAGATGAAGTCAGTCATCCAAGGTGGTGCAGCTGGGATTTAAATGCAGGTGTGATCGACTTACAATGCTAATATTCTAAACAATGTGTCATGGGTCTGGAACAGTTCTAAGAGATGAACTCCAAAATGTTTTCAGCTGCTGCTGTAGCACTGGAAAAAAATAAAACTATATAATGCCTCAATATAATAGCAGAAAGGAGGATTTCACAGACCAACAAACTGTTACTAAAAAAATTATGGTGGAAGAAGGGACTGACATAGGAATGCTAACTTTTTATTTTGCCAAATAAGGACTTAAAAAAAAACTGTCATGGATTAGTGCGTCATCATCATTTTATAAAAGAAAGGTCAATGCAGTAAATGAGTAGGAAGGGCAAGGATGAAGGGGCATTCTGAACTGAATTTAGCTTTACGAATAACTCACTGCATGGTACTTAGATTTCTTTTAATCCTGGATAAGTGAAGCCTTTGCCACAGATTGGTTATAAACCGGACTGTTCTGGATGGACTCCAAATGAATTATTGCTAATGCTTCCTCCAATGCTGGTGGTTAACCTAGCATGACCACTTGAAGGATAACTCTCATTTGGATACACTGTTTTTCCTCTAACCACAAGGTCTCATTAAACCCTAGTTCACATTTCACACTATACTCCTAAGATCCCTCAGAAAAGACAGCACAAAGTTGCGTAGGGAAGAATAGTCAAGTTACTACCAAGCTAGGACTCAAGAGGCCTGTGTTTCATTCCTGGCCAAGTCCTTAAACTCACAGTGTGCTACTATTTTCCTTAGGCTTTACTGTTCTCCCCTTACAAAACCAAAAGATACACCAAACAGACTCTTGGCACTGATAACAGTCACAACTGCTGAGCACATCTATGTCACACACTGTGCTGTGAGTTTTGTTATGTCATTTCTCCTCACAACCACCCTATGAGGCGGGTAGTACTAGTCTATTTTTATAGATGACAAAATTGAGGCATAACAAAATTTAACATACTCAAGTTCACATAGCTAAACATTTCTGGAATGGGTTAGAAATTCAGATTTGTCTGGCTTTAGAGTCTAAGCTCTTTTAACCACATTATATATTTTCTTCATTCTACTTACATCAAAAGATGCACCATATGGCAAGGAATATTCTAAGGAATGAATAAGCACTGCGGGTCACACCGTTAATTTTTCTTTAAACAATCACTTATCCAGTTTCTTTCAAGCTTAGCCTTAAGGTTCAATTAGTTCAAACTAGCTTCGATATGTGGATCACCTCTGGGAAGCCCTGTCCATTAGTGCCCATCTACTGCTGGTTGAGCTTGTTCCAGGTCTCTACTACTATGGAGAACCAACCAAGATTTAACAATAGCCTGACAGCTCAATCAGTCACCTCCCTGTCTGACATTGCTTCAGAATTAAAAAAAGGACATTGCTTCAGAATTTAAAAAAGGAGCCCTAAATTTCAACATCTTGTTCTTTCTAGGTAATATCTCTTCAGGCTGAATCTCACTGCATTTCTTATTTATATTTATATGTACAAAGATTATGTTTTCCCACTTTTTTTGAATCGGAGTCTTACTCTGTTGCCCAGGCTGGAGTGCAGTGGCACACTCAAAGCCACCACAGCCTTGACCTGCTGGGCTCAGATCCTTCCTCTTCAGCCTTCCAAGTAGCCAGAACTATAGGCATGCGCCACCACGCCTGGCTAATTTTTTGACTTATTGTAGAGACGAGGTTTGGCCATGTTGACCAGGCTAGTCTTGAACCCGTGGGATCAGGTGATCCTCTTGCCTTAGCCTCCCACAGTGCAGGGATTACAGGTGTAAGCCACCATGCCCGGTTTGTTCTCACAAACTCAAATTTGCTAATCATAGTGATCACAGATTGGTCTCAAGGAACATAAGAGACCACCAGTTCTTGGGTTCTAATATAACAATGACTAAGTTTCTGTGAATGTAGAATGCCAAAGACATGCCAGAGATTTAGGGATTTGTTTGAGGGCTAAAAAAAAGACCCCCAAATCAAATGTACACATTCACTGTCAAAGGCATCTCAATTACAGAAATGTTAACATATATGGAATTTAACAGAAAAGAGTATTCTTAGAATCAAGAAAATGTGTTAGTTCTTGAATAATATGTTTCTTCTGTACAAGTGAATGAAATAATGCATTGGTCTTTCAATAGTCACTAAAGCCATAACTTCTTGACTTGACTAGCTATGGCTAGTACCACTATCTAGTTGTGCCTCTGAGTTATAACTCAGAGTGTATCTTTACACACTGGGCTTAAAAGACTCATGGCTTTTGTTTTAATATTGCACTTCTTAAACCCAGCTATCACAACACATCACAAGCCTTTGACACAAGGCTAAGATATAGATAGCTCGGTTAGTATCAAGTGCTAATCAAGTTTAAATCCTTAAAAGTAAGCACATCTCAGGTCTACGCCTCTTAAGAATAATAGAGGATTATTACTATAAGAAAGAGATTGGCAGTAGTGGGAAACTGCCAGGGAAGGGAGGGGCACACCTCATCAACAAGGGTACCTGCATAATGAACATTTGTATACCTAATCCTGAATTGTACCCAACATCTTTAAAATAAAAAAATAAATAAAAGAATAATACAAGATTATTAATTTAGATTGTAATTTGACAACCGTGTGGCAATTCAGCACACCAAAGAGCCGAAAGGCAGAGAACATTATCCGCTAATGGAGACTAGTAATCAGAGGGGTGTTTCACAAGTTAGAGTGCTTTGAAAATATAAATTATTTCACACAGAAATGTAAGGTTAACATTAAGACTAGGACTCCTTGTCTCTTTCTGTTGCAAACTAAAGATTTACTAAATTCTAGTAACAAAACAGATCCCTGTATGTCTTCAAGCTTCCTCCTATTTAGCAACAAATATTGTATCTGTGGAACAATTTATAAAAAAGGTTACAGATATTTTAGCTAAATTACTTCTTTGAATAATCTTGGTATTTCAAATCTTTAAGATAGAAGAATCCATGACAAAGGAGTGCTATATGATTGGCTGAGACCAGTGAATTAATAAGAGGAGAATTCATTAAAACTTGTGCATGCCTCACTACTTTGCAAAATACCTGGTTATTCCTAAAAGTGACAGCAATATAGTATTTACAGAGCATCCTTCAGAAGATCTCAGATAGTTTTTTAAGCTAGTAACCATAGAATTGCAATGTTTTGATTACATGTACCAAAACAAAAAACAAAAAAAAACCCCAATTGCATTCAATAATGAAGTCTTGAACCTAAATTCTAGCTGAGCAAGAAAACATAAAATTGTGGCGATTCACAGCTTTATGGCCATAGTGGGCTTGATCCCCATTTCTTGGTAAATAAATAATACTATTAGGATTAAGAAAAAGTTACACAAACTAATAGCTAGTAACAATCCATGTTCTCTTGAAGTTGTATGTGGTGTTCACTTTAGAGACTTGTATAAAAGCTGGAATTCTGCTAAACTTTTCCTTTGTAGTACTTATTTCAATTGTAATTATGCAATTTTTTTGGTGTGATTATGTCTCTCCCACTGGATGACTTGAAGACAGAGACCACGCTGATTCTGCTCACTGTTGGAGTCCCTATGCCAAGCAGGTAGAAACTGGCACATAATAAACTCTCAATAAATGTTCTGAATGAATGAATGAATTTCACCACCATTCCATTCTCTCCTTTGAGCAAATGTCTTAGTATACCACGCTTCTTTTAAGGAGTAGGGCCTGAGTCTCATAAAAGCAACTTAAAAATAAGCTCGATATATATCATTCACTTTCTTCAGCTACTGCATACTTTGCACCTTTTACACAACTCCATGTACTCAGAGAGGGAATTCACCAAATTAACAGGGCTTCCAGTTTAATTGGGGCCCATAGGATCCATGACCTATTAAAATCCTTCATTTAGAAGTGGGAGAAGTTATAAAAATGGACTGTCTGGGGTAAATATAAGCTTTGAATGTGTTATATCACCATGCGCTTTTAATAGAAAAATTCAGGATGAAAGAAAGTAGCATTGCTGGAAAACAAAGCACAGGAGAGGGGGTGGAAAAGTGAGTCACTGACAAAAATCTTAAGCATGGTGGGAAAAGGGGGAAAGGCATGTTTTTCCATACCTCAATTAGTTTGTCTCCTTTGACTACATCCAGATGTAAACCAGGAGGGGGCTTACCTGCCCTGAAAAATAAGAGTGAAAAAAGCATTTTTGGAATGAATTCATAAATGCTACTTACAATCATTGTCCCATTCAACACTGCAGCTCTCCTACCAGTCTATAATTAGTTCATGTTCAAGCAGAAATGTCACCCACTTCACTGTTATTACAGTTCCATTCTATGTTTGACACTTACTTCCCCAGTGATTCAATTGCTCTAAAACAGATTTTAGTGGATCTGTATTTAGAGCAGCACCAAAGAAACCTATATTTTAACACTGGATATTCGCCTCGGAGAGAAAGCTGCATAGAGAGTACTAGAGTGCAAGTACTATAGCTGAGGTAGTCTGGTCACTTGGAGTTTGAATCTGAGATTTGTCACTACCGTAATATCATATAAAAATAGAATAAATTAGTTGTTGTTTGGGGCTGATCAATGTTAGTCTCATCACAGAGTAAAAGGCAAATCAGAGGTGCATGATTAGGGAACTAGGGCAATTCAAAACCATACCCCATGAAACCAGGTACCAAATGAATATATGTTACCCTTAGAACAGGTCTTTCTACAACAACATGACTAAGGGACCTTTTCTTTATGCTCCTACAGTCATACCATTTAAGGGGATACACATGTCAAAACAGTGATTGGCACACACCAGACCCCAAGGAAATGGTAAGTGATCGCAAATAGTCTCTTTTGTTTGCTGTTCTGGTCCAAATTTGAAATCAGTTCAGCGAGAGACAAAAATGGATATCTGTAGACTAAAGCAACTGAGTAAAAAAAAAAAAAAAAAAGTGCAAAGGAATCCAGAAAACAGCTACACATTCACTTGCTTCTTGGGTTTGCTAATTTCAGGTCTGAAAAAATAATCACTTGGCCAGAGCCTCTACATTCACACACGAAAAAGGTATCCTTGTCTAGCTAATGGGATGCAACATAGTCCTCTCACAATCTTACCCCAACCCCTCTATGGAAGTTGCTGAAAGGACAGTGTCCTGGACAAAAGCCCATTTTATTCGGGAAACAGGGAAAGAATGTTACATCCAAACATACTTTCTGAATTCCCACTATGTGCCTGACTCAGGCCTAGGAGCTGAGAATACAAAGATTCATCAGTCTTTGCCCTTGAGGATCTCAATATAACGGGAGACAGAGACGAGTAACATAAATACACCGTGATGAGCTAAAGCAGAAAAAGCTATTATTTCGGACGCGTCTCCTTGCAAGGTAATTAATATTTATTAATTTTGTACCCTACTCAAAGACCAAATTAAATTATTCCACTATTCCCAAGAACTTTCGAAGAAATGAAAAGGGTTCATTCCAACAATCACTAATGCCCACTTGTGCTGGACTTCGTGCTGGTCACTGAGAACACGAGGGTAGGTCAGCGCCATTCCTGTCCTCAGGAAGCTCCCAGTCTTGGGGAGACAGGCAAGTACCGCACGGGGGATGCAGCAACGGCAGAGGGATGCGGGGCTAAGAGGTTGGGCTGGGGCCGGGAAGCTGGCTCGAGAGCACGCTCGGGACGTACAGCAGGGGGCCAGGTACGGGGCTCCACAGCAGCAGCAGACATTCAGGAGTTGGGAGCAAGTTCGGGGCCAAGGCTCCCGGCGAACCGCTGATTGCCCGATGCGCTGCACAAGTGAGCGCCTTTGAGCCCCCAACCCTGGGTTTCTTCAGTTCCCGGGCCCGGGCTCAGGCTCCGGGTTCCTCCACACGCCGCCCGGCCCGGCGCAACGAACAGTTTTTCCTCAACCATTCCAGAGTCTCCGAGCCGTTCGGCTTGCCGCAAAAAAACAGAGCCGCCTTTCCAGCCCAGGCTAGCTCAGGCCAGGCCGCTCCAGCCCTGGCCGCCCCGCCACTCACCAGGTCGGGCAGTCGAACAGCGGGAGGCTAGAGCCGGAGTTCGCGGCTGCCGCCATCTTGCGTCTCCCCCTCCCATTTGGCGGGCCCGAAGCACGCCGGGAATCTGGAGGACCCAGAGGCGGGAGGCGACATCCCAGCAGCCTGTGCGTGCGCGCGCTCACACACGCACGCACGTACGTATGCGGGGCGGTGCTTCTAGCGGGGCTTGGGAGCCGTTTCTGAGTTCTTCTTTAACGTTTGTGAGAGTTCACCTCTGGAGGTTTCAATGGTTAGAGCTTTCCTTGGTCAGAGGTGTCAAAGGAAAAGGGGCTTTGCAGGGAGGGGTGTCAGTCTCCCCCTACCTTCTGCAAACGGACCTGGACTCTAAAATCTTGCGACCGCATCCTCTTCCAGCCTTTTTCCTCAATCCAGAGAAGGTAAAGGGCAAAGCTCAGAGATTGGAGTGGTCGCTTATTCTGTTTCTTCTCATTCGGCCCTTGTCCAGGAAACTGCACCCTATTCACTTCTCTCTAGTCCAAGTCTGGGCCTTGGGAGCTTCTGTAGATTATCGGGGAATCTTCGTTAAGGGTCATCTGGTCTGTTTATAAAAATTGGACAAACTGGCGCCAGGAGCAGGCGGCTAGCGCCCAAATCATCAATCACTGTGCATGGCTCAACCGGTTAAGTTGTGGCCCCTTTGGATTGTTTGCTTTTGGTTGTAGTGACTACGTTGTGCAAGGATGCACTGGGATTGCTGGCTTGCCCTAGGCCACCAGTTGACTGAAAGAGATTATCAGCAGGGACTTTGGTTGTAATGGCTTTGTCTATTGAGCATTTACTTATCTGGGCAAGTATGTGCTTATATGGACCATCTCATTTAATACTTTTTTTTCCGGAGGTCTCCCTCAGTCGTCCAGGCTGGAGTGCAGTGGCAGGACCTCGGCTCATGGTGGCCTCCACCTCCTGGCCGCAGGGAATCCTTCGCCTCTTGGGTAGCTGGGACTACAGACGAGTGCTACCATACCTGACTAATTTTGTCAATTTTTTGTAGAGACCAGGTCTCGCTATGTTGCCTAGGCTTATCTCAAACTCCTGGGCTCAAGCAACCCTTCCACCTTGGCCTCCCAAAATGCTGGGATTATGAGTGAGCCACAGGCGCCTGGCCTTCACAACACCCTTGAGATAAGTATTATAATCCTTGAGGAGGATTGAGTTGCCCAGCTTTGCCCTAAAACAAATGAGTGGAATTCAAACCGATTATATGATGCCAAAGGCCATGCTTATTAATCACTACTCTCACACGTTGATGTGTGTACAATCATTTATTACTAGAATGCCACTGATGCCCCTCTTTTTCACTTTTATAGAAAACTTGGATTATTGCTTTTTTTTCCCAGACAAGTGCAGTATTGGGGGGGGGGGAGTGAAGAGTATAACAAGGAGTTCAATCTGTAACTCACTGTGAACAATCAGTTGAGATAACTCACTACCTTTGGACCAGCCAAGTTTGTTGTTGTTTTGTTGTTGTTTTTGAGCTGGAATCTCACTGTCGCCCACACTGGAGTGCAGTGGCAGGAGGTCCTTCCGCCTCAGCCTTCCGAGTAGCTGGAACTACAGGAATGTGCCATAACACCTGGCTAATCTTTCTTGATTTATTGTAGAGATGAGGGCTCGTCAGGTTGCCCAGGCTGGTCTCGAACCTGTGGGCTCAGGCAATCCTCTCACCTTGGCTTCCCAAAGTGCTGGGATTATAGGTGTGAGCATTGGTCACCGGCTGGCCAAGTTTTTTTGGTTTTTTTTTTTCCCTAAAGAAACCAGTTACAAAGTTATTATTCACCCAGAAAGAGGCACTGTTCAGCAAGTTAAGGAATCTCTATGATGAAAGTATTTCTTGCGATCTCAAGCAGTTGCTCCTCTTCTAGCACAAAGTCAATTAAAAAAAAAAAAAAGTATTTCTTTTCTTGATTCCCCGCTATTGGTTCTCTAGAATATTGGCCTAGTCAAAATATTTTTGCCCTTGATGAAGTTCCAGGCCTCTAGCTTTAACTGCAATAACTTGGATTTTTAAATTATCAACTCTTAGGGAGGTTGGAAAATTACCTTTTCCTCTGGCCTTCAAAGCACAATAAACTCTGGGCCAGGCACAGTGACTAACACTTGTGATGCCAGCACTTTGGGAGGCTGAGGTAGGAGGATTGCTTGAGTTTAGGATTTCAAGACGAGCCTGGGCAATATAGCGAGAACCTATCTACAAAATAATCAAAATTTTAATCAGGTGTGGTGGCACACACTGGTAGTCCTGGCTTCCAGCTATTCAGGAGGCTAAAGCAGAAGGATCCCTTGAGCCCAGGAGTTCAAGGTTACAGTGAGCTATGGTCGTGCCACTGCACTCCAGCCTGAGTGACAGAGCAAGATTCTATCTCTAAAAATAAATAAATAAAAATTATTTTTAAAGAAGCATAATAAATTCATCCAGCAAAGATGGCAACTAATCAGACCATTTTATTAAATGGCCTATTAATATCCTCCTTTCAGCCTTATGATTCCAAAGTAAGACTAGGCTGATAGAAAAAATGCAAATACTAAATTAAACTAGGTTTCGAGAAAACAGAGATGATCCTTTGGCTCCCTCCTTTGAACACAAGGACATTAATTTTTTTTCCTTTGGTTAGGATCTCACTCTGTCACCCAGACTGGAGTGCCATAGCCTGATCACAGCTCTCTGCAGCCTTTAACACCGGGGCTCAAGCAATTCCCTCCTTAGCCTCCTGAATAGCTCCCACACCTGGCTAATTGTTTTTCGTAGAGACAGGGTCTCACTATATTGCCCAGGTTGGCCTCGAAGTCCTGAACTCAAGTAATCTTCCCACCTCAGCCTCCCAAAGTGCTGGGATTACAGGTGTGAACCACCATATCAGGACGAGACATGATTTTGGGGAAGGAATTAGACTCAGAAGTATTTTTTAGTGTAACAGAAAAGGATAAGATTCTTTTATCTACAGAGATTGTGTGTGCCTTTAAGGTTCCACCCCCCTTTCAGGCATGGAGGGTGGTATTGAAGCCATCTCTAGTTATCAGTGATCTGATAGCACCTTATGTCAACTCTGCCTTTCGATTTCTCGAAAGAGCTTCTGTGTATGATCCTTCTAGTGTCGACTATATACCCAAGAAACCTAAAAGCTGTAATCTTACCCTTGTGATTCTTTACTTCTTGGCCTTGTTCTTTGTTTCCAACATAGCTGGTATTCATACTGGCCTCTGACGTAGTGGCCTCTTACCCTTACCTAGGCCCTTTTAAAGCAAAATGCCTTTGTTTGGGCACCAATGATGTCAGTATAGGCAAACAAACTGGAGGGCAGCACTCTAGGCCCTTAACCTTTTAACATGGAAAGACTGATGAACTAGCTGCCTTTGGTTTCTGGTGTCCCAACAGATTAATTTCTTAGCCTTTGACATCCTTGGAAAAGAAATTAGGAAGCTGGGAGCAATGGCTCACACCTGTAATCCCAATACTTTGGGAGGCTGAGACAGGAGGATTGCTTGAACCCAGGAGTTTGAGACTGACGTGGTCAACACAGCGAGACCCCATCTCTACAAAAAGCAAAAATAAAATTAGCCAGGCATGGTGACACACCTGTACTCCAAACTACTGAGGAGGCTGAGGCGGAAGGATCACTAATGCTCAGCAGTTTGAGGTTACAGTGAACTATGAGGGTGTCACTGTACTCAGGCCTGGGCGACAAAGCAAGACCATGTCTCTTAAAAAAAAAAAAGGCATTAGGAACATATTGATGTCAGAAAACTTTAAAAACATCTTTGATTTATGACTGATCAAATGGAGGCAGTGAAAAAATTGTGTATGTATACATAGTATAAACAGGAGGCTTCATTTAGCAGGATGTAAATGAACAGTTCACAAGGTGCTGACAGAAGAAAGGATGTTTATGAAAAGTTGGATAGAAATTTCCACTTCTCCAGATTTTTAGGGAAAGCTTTGTGGAAGAGGTGGTGGACAGGACAGAAAGAGGTGGTTGTCAGTGAGATGCATGGAGATAGTACAGTGTCTAAAGGTATAGTTTCGAAGTCTTAGTGTTGAAGTCAAATCCTGGCTTCATCACTGATAAGTTGTATGACCATGGGCAGGTTACTTACTATGTTTCAGCTTCCTGATCCATAAAAGGGGAGACAAAAAAATACATCTTCTAGATGGTTTTGTGGGTGTAATAAATGTAAAATATTTAACCCAATAACTTAACAGTGGGCTCAAATATCATCCCACAAATGACCATTCACATGCAGAGCACCTCCGTAGGCCTTTAAATTCCTATAATAAACTGCTATTCATGGCCTCAACTTTAGTTATAAAATGATGGAGCTAGTCTAGAGAAGTGGTTTACAAACTGTAGAGATATTGTAGACCAGAAAAGTAATACAGGGGTATCGGCTTTTATTTTGCCTACTAAGGAGATTTAAAAATGAAGTCTGCTATCTAACATCACCTTTTCATTAAAAAAAAAATATATTAAAATATCCTTTTTAAAAAATTGTAAGATCTGGGCGTGGTGGCTCATGCCTGTAATCCCAGCACTTTGGGAGGTCAAGGAGAGAGGATTGCCTGAACCTAGGGGATCAAGACCAGCCTTGGCAACTTGACAAGACCTCATCTCTACAATAAAACAAAAAATTAGCCGGGCATGGCCACACATGCCTGTAGTTCCAGCTGATTGGAATGCTGAGGTAGAGGATTGCCTGAGCCCAGCAGGTTGAGGCTGTGAGCATGCCAACTGCATGCCAGCCTGGGTGACAGAGTGAGACTCCCACTCAAAAAAAAAAAAGTTAGATATAAAACATCATTTTTCTTATTTCTCCAAGAACTCATAAAAACCTGGTCCTTAATCACAGTTCAACATTAAAAATTGTACTATGGCCAGGCTCAGTGGCTCAGCCTATAATCCCAGCACTGTGGGAGGCCAAGACAAGTAGACTGCCTGAGCCCATGGGTTCAAGATCAGTCCGGGCAACTTGGTGATCAGTCCGGGCAACTTGGTGAGACCTCGTCTCTACAATAAATAAATTAAATGCTACACTATCCAGTTTCATTTTGGCAAAGTGTTCAAATGAACTACTCAGTTTGTCTAAAAGTAGGATCAGTGGCTGGGAATCAAAATCTTTCAATTTCCTGGTTAAATGGAAATTATAAAGCAGTTGTATTTTGTGATGCTGGAAAACAATACTGAAAAATCCCTGAAGCCTATGAATACAGTAAACATGCTTAAAAAGCAGGGAAGAAGCAGGTGATTCCCAGCCCTATGAACAGGATGGACTGAGATCTGAGTTGGGCTCTGGAATGTACTTAGTGACCAAAAGGAAAAGCTGCGTTCTTATGACTGAGGACAATCTCTGAATAGGAAGATTGAATGTTTTCCTTTGTGCAGAATGAATGGTAATTTCATTTTGATAGTTTGTCCAATGGTACAAGCAGGGTGAAGTTTGGCTTGAGAGCTAGATTGTGCATTGCAGTGGGCAAACACTCCCATTCCTACCCTAGAAAAAAACCACACACACCCCCACACACATTGGTGCTCTGGGAACATCAGTCTAGCATCTAGCAAGTTCTTGTTCTGGAACATTCCCAGATGAAGTAGCCAGAATTATATTTCTACTTTATCCTATACAGTACTATAGTTTTAATTCACTGAAGAGAGAATGCCAGATCCACCCAGTACTCCTGGAACATTCCATAAAGAAGTAGAGAAGAGGATAAGAAAAGGAAAGAGAAGCACATACAATCTGTATGTTCAGACCAAACCCCTGTGGTCCATATATTCAAAACATTTTGTAGCTGGAAAAGATTAGTGAGAAAATGTGGGGCCCATAGGTTAAGTGACTTGTCCAAATACCCTCAGCAAGTTAATGGCAGAGCTAAGATTCTTCAGGTCTTTTGCACCCTAGTCTAGTTTTTGACCTCCAAACCAATGCTTCTCAACCAAACTTACACATAATTATCTGGAGTCTTTAAATATTCCTATGTCCAAGCTATATTTCAGACTAAACTAGACGCTTGGAGTGGGGGAACCAAGGTATCAGTATTTTTTTAAAAACAGATATTGAATGCTTCACAAATTTGCATGTGATCTTTGCTCAGAGGCCATGCTAATCTTCCCTGTATTGTTCCAATTTTAGTATATGTGCTGCTGAAGCCAGCATTGTGTTTTTATTTTACTTATTTACATATTTTTTTTTAGTTGGAGTCTTACTCTGTTGCCCAGGCTGGAGTACAGTGGCGTGCTCACGGCCACTGCAGCCTCAATCTGCTGGGCTCAGGCAATCCTTCTGCCTCAGCCTTCCAAGTAGCTGGAACTACAGGCACATGCCACCACACCCGGCTAATTTTTTTATTTATTGTAGAGACGAGGTCTCGCCAAATTACCCAGGCTGGTCTCGAACCCATAGGCTCTGGCAATAACCTCGCCTCGGCCTTCCAAAGTGCTGGGATTATAGGCATGAGCCACCGCGATCAGCCTCTTTATCTATGCCTTGATTATCATTGGGAGCACCATTGTCTAGAACATCAATTCTTAACTATGGCTTTACATTAGAAACTTTTTTTTTTTTTTTAGTTGAGTCTCACTCTGTCACCCAGGCTGTACTGCAATGGCACGATCATGGCTCACTTCAGCCTTGATCTCCTGGGTTCAGACAATTCTTCCACCTCTGTCTTCCAGGTAGGAAGACTATCAGCAAGTGTCACCACACCCAGCTACTTTCTCTATTTTTTTGTAGAGACAAGGTCTTACTATGTTGCCCTGACTGGTCTTGAATTCCTTGGTTCAAGCAATTTTCCTGCTTTAGCCTCCCAGTGTACTGGGATTACAAGTATGAGACACTGCACCCTGCTTGTGAATACGTTTCTTAGGACTATTTAGTAGAACCTCTTTGGCAACCATCACAAATTCTTGGCCACTCAAATTCTAGGCCAAGTTCATATTTTCTCCCCATGACCATCA
Source organism: Tarsius wallacei (assembly GCA_963574415.1). Classification (NCBI taxonomy): domain Eukaryota; kingdom Metazoa; phylum Chordata; class Mammalia; order Primates; family Tarsiidae; genus Tarsius; species Tarsius wallacei. The sequence continues at coordinate 32,909 of CAUYQG010250797.1, forward strand.
TTACAACCACCACCAGATAACATAATATTGTAGAACAGACTTGTAGTCACTTTATTTTAACCAAATGCAAATAGTTTCTCATGACCAAGACTTCTTTCTTTCCTGGAATGTTACAAATGCTGTATCTAAGCTCAACTATAATTTGGAGCTAATAGGGCAATTATCATAGAACCAAGGAATTATTATCTCTGAAGCTGCTGGTTGGGCTACTGTGCCACCCCAACAGCTCTATCCTGTTTTTCAAGGAAAGGCAGCAACATATATTCCACCCCCAAAACCAACCCTCACCTGGTCTCCAGTCTCCTTGCAACTCTCAATTTTTCTCATAACAGCACATTATCTGTTACCTACTTCATTAGGATGTTAACTCATAAGAACTTACTACAAAAGCTTTAAAAATGTTTATTTGTATTAAGTGCAAAGAAACATATGCATTTGGGTGCTTGTTTCCCTACTGTTCACATTTGTTTGGTTTAGAAGATTAAGTAATATTAAGGAGAATGCAAGAAATTAATATAAATATACCCAAGGTAGCTAAATCCTCAAATTTACTGAAGGATGAACCAAAGTTGTTGGCCCAGTTTACCTTTAGGTGAGAACCTAAACAACTATGTTCCCTTTAACTATTCTAGGTCTGTGAAAAAGGGAAGTGGACAACATTTATATTACAAGACAGCAATTTTATTGAAACTTTTTTTGGTCTAAAACTATGCATGGAGAGATTAATCTCTTGTTCATAAATTAGGATAAGTCTAATATCACTGTTCCAAACCAGTATTATTTACAAAAATGAATATTTTCTTTGCTTTATTCCCAAGCTCACAGGACTATGTATTAAGCCAATTTCAGTCTCTTTTAAAATCTTCCCGCCATCAAATGCCCAGCAACCCTTATAGGGTAGGGGGCAGCCTTCTGACAGCAACATTCATCATTCACCAGGAATGTAGAACCACAAGTGAATAACAATAAAAAGATTAAATCATTTCGAACAATTCCTATTTGCTTTTCAAAAGCATGCTATGTCTAATTCTCCCTTTCTAAGCAGATAGGTGGAAGAGGGATCCCATAGAGTATACTAATGTTAATTAAATTAACCTCTTTAAAAAGTGACAAGATGGCTTAGTATGTATGAGGATGAACTGCTGTGGATGCCACTAGCAGATAATAAAGTAAACTTTAAACCCAGATTAGTAACATGTACCCCCAGCAACTGGCTAGCTCAAATAGATACTTCTCATTTAATCTGGATCACATGTGCAATTTCTTACTTTCCAATTAAATATAGTGCCAAAATCTTTCAAAACACATAGGAAATAGGCTTCTTATAAATTTAAATTAAAATGTTAAATAATAAAAACTGCTGGCCTATTATACAGCTTCTGACAGATTCTAATATGCTGGGTGGCAGAAAGTAATTCTATCTCAGTTGCCAATGAAAAGGTAAATTTTGTACATACATAAAAGACAATGTTACGAGCTGTAGTGTCACCTGTCAAAACAAGAATATCTAGAATGGAATATCTAGAATATCAAGAATATCTAGAATTTTCAGTAAACAATAGAGATGAAGGGCAATCAGAATATAAGAGAAAGCAAATCCACATAGGTTAATTCCTAATTTGAGAAATCAATAAGTTGATAAATACTGTCTCCATAGGTCACTAATTCCAAGGACTAGTTAGTAGTTAGTTTCTAACTAAATTATTACAGGACATTCTGGTGTATGCTCTCTTCTTGTGATCAGTTTGTTCTGGCAAGACTCCAACAAGCACTTGCCATTGAAAACAGCTCAGCAGGAGAAGTCTCTGAGGCAATCACTTCGTTTTATAAACTAGCCAGATAATAAGTCCCAAGATTAAAATAATCACTGACAGGACAAGCACCAGGATACACATCTTCTTACGAGATTTTTTCTGAGGAAAGAAATATGTAAACAAGACATTCATGAAACAAGTAAAATTCTGTATATCTAAGACTCCAAGAGTGTTTCATAAATTTGCCTCAAATTTATGTAATTCAAAATTAACTCCATGTACAAAAATCTCAACAGTCCCTGGTGCTAGGTAGTAGTGCAAGTTTTAATTCCATGTTCCCAGATATAGTTTTGCAAAGGAAATATGCTGCTAGGTATTATTTACAATGAAGTAATTTATGTAGGTGTATGTTGGTGATAGTTTATATGGATTATTAATTTTATGTTCTTTTTTTTAAAAGTAGTCAAGCAGAAAGAGAAATAATCACACACAGATAAAACTGTCAACATTTTGATTATGTCTCCTGATCTTTTATCTATGTAGTATGACATAGTTGGGATCGTACTGTATGATGTTTGATGTTTTTCTCAATGTTTCGCATAAATATTTGTGTTATTATAAACTCTTCATAAACATCTCTTAACTCCCATATAATACAACATTGAGTGGATGTATATAATTTACTTACCCTTTGCACTCAGATGTCCGTCCCCTCAGAGGGGACATAAAGAAATTGCTGGAGATTATGTAAGAAAAACTTATGCAAGTGCAAATTTTTCAAACATGTATGTTTCCTTGAAGTTTTCCATTAAAAAATAATGAAAAATCTATGTCCCACTTGGAATCTGTCCCATCTGACTGATCAGTTAAGAAGTGGTTTTCAGGAATCACAAGTGTGTCCTTCCACATCATCTTTGAACAACTGTACAATAAATTACATATTATTAATGTGGGAAGAAGAAAATAGAACTGTATTGTCTACTAAAATGGAAAAATACCAAGGGGGCCAGGAGTGGTAACTCACGCCTGTAATCCCAGCACTTTGGTAGGTGGCAGTGAGAGGGTTGCCTGAGCCCAGGGGTTTGAGATCAGCCTGGGCAACTTGGCAAGACGCATGTCTACAATAAATCCAAAAAATTAGCCAGGCATAGTGGCGCATGCCTGTGGTTCCAACTACTTGGAAGGCTGAGGTGGAAGGATCACCTGAGTCCAGTAGGTCGAGGCTGCAGTGGCCATGAGAGTGCCACTGAACTCCAGCCTGGGTCACTGAGTGTAAGACTCCTACTCAAACAAAACAAAGCAAAACAAAACAAAACAGATTAGGTATGCTAGCTTATGGGGTTAGCTTTGCAGTTAAGAGGCTTCTAACAGGTTTATGACTTTTTGTAGATCTATCTGCAATGGAAAATACAAAAAATGAAACTGGGACTACAATAATGACTACTTTCCTCCAGCCTGAGCAAAAGGCAGCAGCTGTTCTCAATACTCTGATGGCCCATAAAGTCTGCAGCACAGAGTGACTTTCTTTAGTATCTGCTTTTACCTGATAGTAAGCAGCCCGCTGTAACTGATCAGTGGCTCTTTCAACATGCACCTCTGAGCTTTCCACATTGGCTTCTATGCTATCTGCAAAAAGAAGAACAGAGGATGTTTTATCACACTTGGATGTTTCAAGACAAAGTTGAACAAATTTCTGATGTTATGGGTCCTGGTTTCACTACCATTTCAACTATTCAGCCATGAAATCGAAAGTTACTAGGTCAATAAGTGAATAGCCCTAGTCTTTGGAAATAAACACTGAATTTTTAAGGGCTATGAAGTATGCAACACACCCATAAATTATTCAGAAAAATTTATGTATCTACATTTATATGTATGTGTATATATATATGTATGTATACATATATACATACATGTAGAGAGAGAGAACATGATAAAGCAAATGGGGTAGAATGTTAACGAGGTAAATCTGGGTAAAGGGTATTAAGTTCCTTGTAGTATTTTATTTTTTTCAACTTTTTATAAACTTGAAATTATTTCCACATTAAAATCTTGAAAAAAAGAGTTATTAATTGTGCAAGTTGCCAGGTGCAGTGGCTCATGCCTGCAATTCCAGCACTTTGGGAGGAGAAGGAGGGAAGATTGCCTGAGCCCAGCCTGGGCAACTTGGCGAGACCTCATCTCTACAATAAATCAAACAAAATTAGCTGAGTGTGGTGACATGCGCCTGTAGTTCCAGCTATTTGGAAGGCTGAGATGGAAGGATCACCTGAGCCCAGTAGGTCAAGGCTGTGGTGGCCGTGAGCTTGCCACTGCACTCCAGTCTGCGTGACAGTGAGACTCCAACTCAAAAAAAAAAAAATTGTGCAAGTTTCTGGAGTTAGAAGCTGAGAAACTGACTGCTATTTCTCTAAACAAAGACTTACCAAGAAGCTACGGCAGGCAAAAGGGGTTGAATATTCACAAGGCTTCATTTTAACTTTTACATTTGACAGTGTAAGAAAATTGCTAAGAAAATGAATTTAATAATTTTTAAAATGGCATTACTAAATTTAATTATATAGCTGACACATCTTACTGACTTTTTTTTTTTTTAAGAGATGGGGTCCCAGCCTGGGCAACATAGCAAGATCTCATCTCTACAACAAATTTTTAAAAAATTAGCCAAGCATGGTGGCATTTGCTTGTAGTCCCAACTACTTGGGAGGCCGAGGCAGAAGGATCACAAGACTCCAACTCAAAAAAAAAAAAAAAAAGAGAAAAATGGGGTCTTGCTATGTTGCCTAGACTGGCCTCAAACAGTCCTTGAGCCTCAGCCTCTTAAGTAGCTGGAACCATAGGTGCATGCCACCACTACTGACTTCTTTTTCTACAAATACTTATCAACTCACCTTGAGGTTAAAGGTATCAATAATACATACCAATCAGATCACCTTGGTCATGGATCATCATAGCCAAATCTTTAAATATCTGATTGACATCCAAAATGTCAGCCTAAGGAAGACAAAAACAACTAACATTAAGCAACATATTAGAAGATTCATCTTCTTGACTTACCTAAAGTTTTAGCTATTAATGTTTCTAAGGCTCTAAAAGCATGCTTTCTCATAAACACAAATGGTCTATCACTGCCTACCCAATACTATAAGACATAAGGCCTGTAAATCGACCCTTCAAGCAATATTAAGTGAACATGTTACATGGGAACCAGTAAGATCATCCAAGCCCAAACAGTAGAAAGTAGAAGGCCGGAGTGCTGATATGGACAAATTCTTGGTTTAAGAGCCCCATGTGGAGCCTACTGGGCCTTATGGCAAAAGCCTATGAGCGAATTCCAACAACTACTACTGGGACTTTGGATTATAGAATTTAAATGGTTTATACAAGATCACACTGCCTGAGGAATGCAAGGAAGGAGCCTCTTTTCCCCTAAGACTGACTCTAGAGCTATGTGGAGCTACTGGATTCTATCGCCACTTGGACAATGCTCTATAAACAACTCCCAGCTGACTGACAAGGAGCTGCTTGGCTTGTGGATGGCAGTTCCAAGGTGAATGGACAACATCCTGTTGGGAAGCCTGCTGCTCTGATCGAAGAAGGTAAAAAAAGCACATCAGTTTGGTGGCTTGGTGGGCTGAATTGCATCCCGTTCTCTTGGCAATGATGGAAGAATTGAACAGTGGTTTAAAAAAAAACAAAAAATCCTATATTTGAATTTTTTAGATTCAAGGGCAGTGGCTAATATGGAGCTAAGGCAGAAAATATAATGGATGTCAGCAAAGTAAAAGATCACTCCATAGTCAACATCAAATGAAGTTCAAATTCCTTAGCCTGAACTCAATTTTCATATCTAGTCATTTCTTACCTCTTGACACACAAACCCTATGTTATGGCCTTAGCTCCATATGTCTTATTTCACTCTACTCCCTGCTGTAACAGTACGTTCATCCCTTGGTATCTGCTGAGGATTGGTTCCAGGATCCCTAACCTCAAGTCCCTGATATAAAATGGCATAGTGTTTGCAAATAAACCTATGTACATCCTCCCACATACTTTAAATCATCTTTACATTGCTTATAATGCCTAATGCAATGTAAATGCTATATAAATTGTTTTTATACTGCTTTTTACATTTATATTATCTATTGTTGTGTTGCTTTTGCTGAATATTTTCAATCCAACGTTGGCTGAAACTGAGTATGTGAAACCTGCAGCTATGAACTGTATTTCTAATGTTAGAGAATCAAGTCAATGTCAGTAGCAGTAGGTGAAAAGGAAGAAAGATATAACACCTTTGAAGGCAATAAAGAAATCATAACTTGAGAATAAACTGTCCTATCTAAAAACAGACACTGATGGCCTCTATGGTCGTGGGACTCAATCCTGGCTGAACATTATAATCACCCGGGGAGCTTTTAAAAAGATACCCATGCCCTTGGCCTCACCCCCAGAAATTATGACTTATTAGGTTGAACCATATAAAATTATAGCTATTTGCCCATGTTTAACCTATCACAAACAGGAATTTCACATCATCCAGTCTAATACTTGGCAGTGGATAAGGAGAGCTGGGACATATTTTAAAAATCTTCCCCAACTGCAGTGGTAGCAAGCAATGCATAGAAGTCAACACATATTTTTTTAAAAAAGTCTTCCCCAGGTGTTTAGGCTGGGTGCAGTGGCTCAAGCCTATAATCCCAGAACTTTGAGAGACCGAGGCAAGAGGATTGCCTGAGCCCGTGGGTTCACAACAAGCCTGGGCAACATGGTGAGACCTCATCTCTACAATAAAAAATCAAAAAATTAGCCAGGCATGGTAGCATGTGCCTGTAGTTCCAGTTACTTGGAAGACTGAGGCAGAAGGATCACCAAAGCCCAGCAGGTCAACAATGGGGTGGCTGTGAGCGTGCCACTGCACTCCAGCCTGGGCAACAGAGTAGGACTCCAACTCAAAAAAAAAAAAAAAGAAAAAAAAAAATCTTTCCCACATGGTTCTAATGCACATCAGACTTCAGAACCACTACTATAGATGAAGTTCAAGAAGGAGCTCAAAGTTTTTCTCCTGCCTTCTCTCCTTTCCCCCATTCCAAGGATGGCAGTCTTCTACTTCCATGGAGAAAACTTCCCAGGTTTAAGGATATTTTGCCAGTCACTATGCAAAGCTAAAGATAGAAGCTCAGGAAAGAAAGGCCTACAGACCTCTTCCTCAAGCCCCTCCTCAAAAACTATTCCTATTTCTCTGACCCACTGAAGGGATAACATGTACAACTTAGGATTAGACTTTAAATTCATAAAAATGGAACAAGACTTGGCTTGCCTTTATACTGGGCTATTCATATTAAGAAAAGGGGCTCTCCGTAGAGCACTGCCTAAACCAGTGCCAGATTGGCACTGAGATATGGGGACAAAGGTCTAATGAGCAATAAAATATCTGTTTGACTTATTCTGTTCTCCATGCATATTTTTTAAGGAGACCATATAAGATGTGGTAATTGAGAAAAGGATTTGGGTACTCATGGGCACCAAGGCCAATACCATCATAACAGTAGTTAAAATTCACCATGATTACATTGAGACAGACAATATGCAAATCACACAATGACTCACTTTATGCTTTTTCTTAACCATTGAGAAAATTAAGGTGGACTAATGAGTCCAGATACCTGCACACATTGAGTTAAACAAAAAACATGATCTGGTTCTCACCTCCAGCTGCCGAATTGCCGTTTCCCTTTCTTTAATAAGCTCCAGATCCTGCTCAGTGATAGCCACTTCATCCTCCTGGCTCTGCATCTGGTTCCAATCCTCATGGCTGCCAAGAGGCAAGCATACCAGTTGATTCCTCCTCTCTAAGCCATGACAAGCCATATCTACAACACCTCTATTGCTAGCAGAGCCTAGGCAACACTGGACACTACCAGAGTTCCAACTCCTCTGGTATCAATACTAAGTCCCCAAGGCCATGTTCTTCACATCTACAGGCAAAGAGCAGATAATACGAAGAAATAAAGACTTGGCTACCATGAGCAAAGCTGAAATGAAGCAGAATAAGGGATGGGACTCCTGGCTATTTCCATTTAGAAATACACTCTGCAAGCTTGCTAGGACATGCCACACACAAAAAAAGTGGCCAGAGACTTGAATTCAATGAATGATATTGACCCATCCTCTTCCAGGGCACTCTTAAGCTGTGTTGTTGGTACCTTGAGTACTAAACAGGAGGAGGGGAGCAGGCTAAGTGATCTATCGGTGCTTCACCAATTAGTTCAACAGAATCACATCTCCTGGTTTTCAGAAATTTCCTTAAGGTTATCCTTTGGTGCTGGATGTGGTGGCTCACATTTAAAATCCCAGCACTTTGGGAGGTGGAGGTGAGAGGATTACCTGAGCCTAGGGGTTCTAGACTAGCCTGGGCAACTTGGCAAGATCTTGCCTCTACAATGAACCAAAAAAAAAAAAAAAAAAAAAATTAGCTGGGCATGGTGGCACATGCCTGTAGTTCCAGCTACTTGGACGGCTGAGGCAGAAGGATCGCCTGAGCCCACCGTAGACCAAGGCTACGGTGGCTGTGAGCATGCCACTGCACTCCAGCCTGGGTGACAGAGTGAGACTCCAACTCAAAAAAGAAAAAAGAAAAGGTTATGCTTTGGGTTAAATACTTCCTAACAGAATGCTAGTGAAATGTTAGAACTTGCATTTTTCCAACAATATGTATAAATCATACTTTATCTCTACAATATTTAAAGAATATTCTCCACGTGCTAGATATAGAAAACTGAGTAAGACCAAGTCCCCAGGCTTTCGAGGTGCACACAGTATAGTGGCAAGAGATGAATACATATCTGTGGTAAAACATATTAAGTGCCCTGGAAGAGGATTGTCAGTTTAATACCACAAACACATTTCTACGGGATTTGTTTGGAGAAATAAATCAAAGGGGACATCATTCGGAGACAACCTGTTGGCTTCTCCTCTTAATACTCATAGAAGGATGAATTGTCCCATTTTAGAGGTGAGCAAACAGACCCAAAAACTCTGTAGGACTTAAATCTGAATTAAGGAAGATACTTTAGACCTCCTAATCTGAGATGCATATGTGAGTCAAGTTCTCTCCCCAACACTTAGACATCGAGGGTTTCTCGGAATTTTTTTATTCACCATGAAATTATTCCTTCCATAGCTCAAAGATCTTGCAAAAGCCCATGGTTTTGATGTTTTAGTTTTACTTTGTAGGTTATAAATTACTTGTCTTCCTTTTTTTCTCACTGATTTTTAAAATTAAAAATGAGTATAAAGATACAGATTCCATCTCAACTCTCCAGCAGATTGTATGAATAATTTTATTACCTGTCAAATGAGACCAGCTGCTCCTCTCTTTGCCTCTCTTCCGCCTAGAAAGTAGATGGCATTACTGCTGATATTATCCAGAAACAAGTCACAGACACACAAAACAAGGGTATCCTTAGCTATAGTATAAAAAAGCAAGCCGGGCTCTGTGGCTCAGCCTGTAATCCCATGCCTTGGGAGGCTGAGGTGAGTGGACTGCCTGAGCCAGTGGGTTCAAGACCCACCTAGGCAACTTGGCGAGACCTCATCTTTACAATAAATCAAAAAATTAGCTGGGCGTGATAGCGCACGCCTGTAGTTCCAGCTACTTGGAAGGCTGAGGCGGAAGGATCGCCGGAGCCCAGGAGGTCGAGGCTGCGGTGGCCTGGAGCGTGCCACTGCACTCCAGTCTGGGCGACAGAGTGAGACTCCAACTCAAAAAAAAAAAAAAAAAAGCGACATCCCTTGGTACCGACAGAATCTATAAGATGACACAGGACTCTGGCAATCTGCCTCAACTAAGAAATGGGTGTGAAGTGATTGAAAGCAAATCTGCATGCCAGTTTGAGTCCACAACAGAAACCACACTGAACAGGATGGGGAGAACATGGGTAGGAGAGACAGATACAAATAACAATAATAATAACAACCTAGTTTAAAATTTGTGGGTGGGCAGATTAAGGGAGGGGCTGAAAATTTGCAAAAAAAAAGTTCAGAACATGTAAAATAATTTTTTAACGGATGTATAGCATATTAGGTTCTAAAATGGTAAACCCACTTTAAAAATCAGTTTAATACACAGATTGCTTTTGTAATTTGAAAACAAAGAAAAAATGTTAAAGACCAATGTATTTTCATTTTTTAAAAGCTCAATATTTTTACGATAGCAATACAGAACAAGCAAAACGAAAAAAAATTTCACATATCTACCCACCAGAGGAACCCTGTTTTTTTCTCCTGCAGACCTGACCTGGCCATGTAATTTTCCCCTTTTTCCCAGATCAAGAAACAACACTGCCAGTGTCCCAAAAGCCCACCCATGTGCCCTTCTCCAATCACAACTCATTCCCTTCCCCCAAAGTATCTAATATCCTGACTTTGTGAAAATCATTTTCTTGCACTTTAAAAATAGTGATATGTTGGCCAAGCACAGTGGCTCATGCCTGTAATCCCAGCACTTTGGGAGGTTGAGATGGGAGGATTGCTTGAGCCCAGGAGTTTGAGACCAACGTAGGCAACATAGTGAGACCGTGTCTTTACCAAAAAAAAAAAAAAATCAAAAAATTAGCCAGTCTTGGTGGTGCGTGCCTGTATTCCCAGCTACTCAGAAGGCTGAGGTGGAAAGATTGCCCGAGCCCAGGAGGTCCAGGCTGCAGTGAGCCGTGATCGTGCCATTGCACTCTAGCCTAGGCAACAGAGTGAGACACAGACTCAAAAATAAAAATAAATAAAAATAGTGATATCCATCCGTATTCAGTATTACTTTGTCTATTTTTTAACTTCACATAAATAGAATTATATTGTTTGTATTCTTTTGTGCTTTTTTGGGGGATCACTCCTGATAATGTCAGGTCCCTCTATGATGCTGAATGAAACAGTGGTCCAATCATTTTATTTGCTGTAGGAGATTACAGTATATGACTAGTGTTTCAATTTATTTATCCATTCTACTGGTGATAGGCATCTGGCTGTTTCTAATTTTTGACCCCTACAAACAATGCTGTTATGAATATCCTCATACATACATCCTGGTGTAACATATATAGATTTTTCTACCTTAGAACTGCTTGGTCAAAAGGTATAGCCAAAATGCTTTCCAAAGTAGTAGTTCCAGTTTTTTTTTTTTTTTGAGTTGGAGTCTCATTCTGTTGCCCTGGCTGGAGTGCAGTGGCACACGCACAGTCACCACAGCCTTGACCTATGGGGCTCAGGTGATCCTTCCATCTCAGCCGTCCAAGTAGCTGGAACTATAGACACATGCCACCATGTCCAGCTACTTTTTAAAATTATTTATTTATTGTAGAGATGAGGTCTTGCCAAGTTGCCCAGGCTGGTCTCGAACCCATAGGATCAGCCTCCCAAAGTGCTGGGATTATAGGCATGAG
>CAUYQG010250799.1:0-18244 GCA_963574415.1 Tarsius wallacei
TTACTCCCACCCTTCTTCCCTCTTCTCCTCTCTCCCTGCCTCCCTCTGTCTTTCTCCCTCTTTCTCTCCTCTCTCTCTCTCCCTCTGTCTCTCTGTCTCTCTCTCCATCTCTGTTTCTGTCTGTCTCTCTCTCTGAACTGGGTGCACAGGTGTCTGTCCTGTCGCCCCTCTCTGTCTGCTGGCGTGGACTCTGGGCCTTCCAGGCTCCTAGCCATGGCTGCCCGTGGACGCAGCCACCCTTGCCCTTCAGACTTGCCAGGCAATCCCGCCAGGGCCCGCTGCCCACTGGGAGCCCATTAGTCGAGCCATCCTATGGCAGGATTATGCTGCCGCCGCGGTGCCATCCAGGCCCAGCTGCCGGGCTCGTGTGCAAATTGGTGCTGATTTGATTAGCTTGTTTAGTCCTCGTAGCTGAGGGGAGCCGGCCTCAGCCACCAAATGACATTCTGCTGCCTGCAACTCTGTAATCACTTTTGGAAGGGATATTATGTTAATATATCACACGAGAGCCTCCGATCATGCAGGATGATGGGCGGCCAGGCCTGGGCCATATGGTGATTCTGAAGCCCTCCTTTGTAATCCTGCGTAATTGAAATCCTTTGCCTTATTCAAATTCGCAAAGTCTCCCATCTGATGGGCATGGAGGGCCCCTTGGCAATTTGCTTGCCAATCCTTATGGGGAAGCTATTTGGGTTATGAAGACAGTGTAGGCGGGGATTCATGCCAGAGAAACGTGACCCTTTTTAGGAACAAAAATCTCTGGCACCTGATTGTTTAAGAAGAAAACAACAACCATGAAAGCAATAATAGCAACTTACTGGTTACTAAGCAGTTCCAAGTTCCAGGCCCTGAGATACGGGCTTGACATAAGATAAGATGCTTTAGGGCAAACTGCCAGGCATGTATTGCTCCCATTTGAAAGATGGAGCAGCTGAGACTCAGAGAGAAAAGTGGAAGTGCCCAAACCTCCCCCATGTCTGTCTGACCCCAAGTCCTGCTGGGCTGGACTCAGCTGGGAGGGGTTTTTGAGAATAGCAACAGTCTTCAGACAGCTACCATGTAATGCAGCACTTGGCAAACTCAAGCAAGTGTCAGAAATCCTTGGAGATCTCTTTAAGACGTAAATCGCTGGGTCCCACCCTCAGAATTACTGCTTCAGTAGGTTTGGAGGGGGACTCGGGCATCTGCATTTCCAACAAGTTCCCAGGTGTTGCTGAGGCTGCAGGTCCTGGGACCACATTTTGAGAACCACTGGTCTAGCAAATCCTACTGCAACCTGGTCCTGCCCAAGTGTGAGAGGCAGGTATTTTCACTCCCATTTTTCTGAAGAGAAACTGAGGCTTGGATAGATGAATTCACTTTCTTAAAGTCTCTTAGCTAGGGCATAGGATGTGAGCGGTGGTGACTGTGTCCACAGCAAGAAGGTCACAGAGCTAGAGCTCAGTCCAGGCCTTCTGATTTGTCATGCAAAGGGAGGCAGATGTTACCTTTTAATGTTGCCTCTGCCTGACATATGGAGGGTGTGTTGAGGCTTGCTTCTTACGGGTCACTCACAGTTTCCTGCAGGCCTTGGTATGGTCAGCTTGGTTGTGGCCATTGTGGGCTTCTGTTGGGTGGATGTGTGTGGCAGGCCTGCCTGTCCTTCCTGAGGGCTGGCTTGGGTCTTGAAGTCACCCTGTGCTTGCATGCAGGGGCACTGAGCTGGGATAGGCAGCCTGAACCACCAGAACCCAGGGCAGGTGGGGAGCTGAGCGGCTTGGGGCAGAGTCCGTGGGCTCAGTTCAAGTCCAGGGTGATGCAGACTCTGCAGGGAAGCAGTGATCACTCACTAGAGGCTCCCCCAGCCCGCTCCTTACCTAGCAATCAAGGTCTGTCCCAGCTGGCTGGTCAGGTAATCATTGTTCAACCTCCCCTCCCTTCCCCACTCCCACTCCTGCCTGCCTTCCACATTCCCCCCAGACGAAGGCAAAAAAAAAAAAAAAAAGCCCAGGAATTCCTTGAGCATCACCCCAGCTCGGGTCTGGAGCCCCTCAACTCTGACTTACAGAAGACAGAGTGCTCCCATTAGTCCTGGTTTACAGGTGCACAAACTGAGACTGGGAGTGGCTCCTGCCAAATGTTGCCCAGCTGGAAAGTGGGACGGAACAAGGATTTGAAAGGGATACAGACCAAGTCCAGGCTTTTGCTCCTCTGCTTCCCTCCTCCTTGTTCCTTTCCTTAAGACACTAATGGGCATTCGTCAGACCCCTGGAGGAGAAATACTGTTTCAGTGATTCCCAAGCCTACTTCCCAGTTGAAACATCTTTCTTTTATCTCTTTCTTTCTGTTTTATAGTGCAGAGCACCTTGTGGGAATCAAATACTAGGGAATAGAGGACCCCTGACTTGTCCCCTGGCCCCCAACACACCATCCTCACAGCTGGGTGCCCGTGATGTGCCCACTGGGCTGGAAGCTCTGGAGGAGCAGGGAGGGGACCTGACTACTGTCTACAGTGCTGTGTCCCCAAGAACAGCACAGGAATTGACCTGTTGCTCAATGCATTTATCACTGTGTGACAGCGAGTTCATATGGGATAGAAAAGGATTTCTGAAACTTTTCTAATCTGGGTCCCTTTTGCTAAACACAAATGTATGTATGTATTTGTATGTTGGTGGCAAATACTCTATCTTATAGCTCAAAGTAGCCCACAAGGCCATCCTCAGCGGGCCTTGCCTGCTGACCTGGAGAAATAAATGCCTGTTCCTCCAGGTGGCTTGGCACACAAGGACATCGGTGGAAGCAAGGGCCTCAGAATTCTCAGATTCGAGTCGGCCCCTTAGAGCTGGGAGACCATGGGAGAGTTCCTTGTCCTCCCCATGGGCCTCCTTCCCTCCCTCCCAGGCTTTTGTGCCAGTTCAGGAGGAACGCCAGCCTCTGGGACAGTGGGCCATCCTGTGGAGATGAGTTGCTCTTATGGCCGCATTGGTGAGGGTGAGAATTTGGACTAAATCAGGAGAGGTGTCACACCCCCTGGGGAACCCCTAAGTCTGTGCTGTCTAAAGTGGTCACCACTTGCCACATGTGGCTATTTATTTTCAACTGGTTAGACATTCTTTTTCTTTCTTTCCTCCCTCCCTCCCTCCTTCCCTCCCCTTCCTCTCCTCCTTCCCTCCCTCCTTTTCCTCTTTTCTCTCTCTCTCTCTCTCTCTTTCTTTCTTCCTCTCTTTCCTTATTTCCAGTCAAGGTTTCACTATCTCACTATGTTACCCAGGCTGGAGTGGACACAGTCACATCTTACCAAAGCCTCCTGGGCTCAGGCAATCCTTCTGCCTCAGCCTCCCAAGTAGCTGGAACTGCAGGCATGGGCCTCTGTGCCTGGTTAATTTTTTAATTTATTGTAGAGACGAGGTCTCACTATGTTGTGCAGCCTGGTCTGGAACTCCTAGATTCAAGCAATCCTTCTTCCTAGGTCCCCCAAAGTGCTGGGATTATAGGCGTGAGCCACTGAGCCTGGCCTCAACTGTTACATTAAATAAAATGAAACAAAGTTCGTCCAGCACAGTAGCCACCTCGCTAATGAGTGGGCAGCTACCATGTTGGACAGCTCAGACAGGGACGTGTCTACCACAGCAGAGAGCCCAAAGGGACAGTGCTGAGGAAGTTGTGCCACATTAATTGTTGTAGTGTCCTCTGACATGGCTGGTGACACATAGCCCATTGGCAGTCTTTTGGGTCTGCTGTGAGGAAAAGGGGGGGAACATGCATTTAAAGCTCCCTACTACATGATTTCATGACCCCCTACTTTTTTTTTAAGTTGGAGTCTCTCTGTCACCCAGACTGGAGTGCAGTGGCATGATCACAGCCACTGCAGACTTGGTGGCTTCAATCCTTCCACCTCAGCCTTCCAAGTAGCTGGGACCACAGGTGCATACCACCACACCTGGCTAATTTTTTGTTTTTTTGTAGAGAAGCAGTCTCACCAAGCTGCCCAGGCTGGTCTCAAGCCCCTGGGCTCAGGCAATCCTCTTCTCTTGGCCTCCCAAATTTCTGGGATTACAGGTGTGTGCCACCATGCCTGGCTTACTATTTTTTAAGAAACAGATACTCGGAAGGCTTGAAGAGTTGGTTGAAACAAGCTAGGCATCCTCTCTCCCACCTTATTCTATTACTTGCTCCGTAAACCTTTTTTAGTACCTGAGAGCAGCCTGGAGCCCAGAACAGCCCAGGTCAGCGTCACAGTGTCCCACAGTGTTAGTGATATCCAGATGAATGAGACTTTTACACTACTTCCTGGACTGGCATCTCTGACTTCTGGACCACATCAAGATCACAAGTTCATCTCTCTCCTAGAGCACTGCCTTGCCACGTCTCACCGCCATAAAGGAGGAGGGTGATCCACTGACCAGCTGACTCTCCCTGTGAGTTTCCATCTCCCAAGGAACACCCTGGTGTCCACCAGCACTCTGCGTCATCCTGTTAGCAACAATGGCCATTGTGTTTGTGTGTCTACCTGGGGCTTAAATTCTGCCCCTGCAACTCATTAGCTGTGTGACATAAGCATGTGATGTCAGCTTGAGCCTTTGTTGATGCTTCTGGAAAGCGGGAGTCTGAGACCTTGCTCACTGTGTGGCGGTGAGTTCACATGAGATAGAAACGAGTTTCTCAAACTTTTTTCACTGGGCCCTTTGGCTAAACACAAACATCCCTGCCTTTCTTCTCAGAGCCTCACCTCTCCAAGTCCCGATGACAAGTATCTGTGCACATCCACCAGCCAAGAACACTTCGTTCATTTTTACCACAATTTGTGTTATGATATGAAAGGTGTTTTGTTTTCTAAAAATATACAGCGATGTTATCACGCTGGCTCTGTTGTTCCAAACTCTATCTCCTCTCCTCATCTTTCCCGTCAGGATCTGGTACACCCCTCAAAGATGAGCCCCCGTTGCAGATGGAACAGGCAGGCAGTGCCTGGCTATGGGAAGATGTGACAGACACACACTAGACAGTGGATTTCTTCCCTGCAGCGGAAACAGAACCTGTGGGCAGACCCTGCAGCCTTGACTGGATGAAGGTCAACCAGAGCCCCATTTCCAGGAGCTCCTCTGCAGACCCCTGACTGGATCAGGCCTCACTTACAGTCTCACATAGTTTTCTTCACTTTCCTTAAAATAGACTTTAGTTTTTGGAGTAATGTTAGGTTCACAAAAAAATTGCTCAGAAAATACAGAAAGTTCCAGTCTATTCCGCCCCCACTCTTCCAGTTACCCCATCACTAACATCAGAGTGGCGCATTTGTCACAACGGGTGAACCCAGTGGGTACATTATTTATTTATTTATTTATTTATTGAGTTGGAATCTCACTCTGTTGCCCAGGCTGAAGTACAGTGGCACACTCATGGCCACCCCAGCCTTGACCTGCTGGGATCTGGCGATCCTTCTGCCTCAGCCTTCCAAGTAGCCGGAACTACAGGTGTGCGCTACCACGTCCAGCTAATTTTTGTTTTATGGTAGAGATGAGGTCTTGCCAAGTTGCCTGGGCTGATCTCAAACCTGCAGGCTCAGGCAATCCACTCGCCTCAGCCTCCCAAAGTGCTGAGATTAGAGGCTGAGTCACCGAGCCTAGCCAAGGTACATTATTATGAGCTGGTGCCCAGAGTTGACATCAGGGTTCACTCTGTGTGTTATGCAGCTTCACGTGTTTTGACAAATGTGCTGCATCCACACCTGCCATTATAGTATCCCACCGAATAGCCTGACTGCCCCCAAAATACCCCATGCTCCACTGACCACCCTCTTCTACCTTGGGCCTAATTTTCTTCACTGTTTCTTCCAAGTGTTCATTGCAGTTGTGATGATGAAATTGTGGGGTTACTCGATTAAAGTCTCCCCCACCACGGGACTGTAAGCAACTTCATGCTGGCAACCACCATCCTGGACTTTCTCAATACTGTTTCCTGGGGTTTATCACAGTGAGTGTCATATGTTGGTACTTGGAAACACCTTGTTGAACAAATGAATGAACGAATGAGAAGTGAAGTGGAGGGAATGAAGGAGGCTGGTGAGGGGTGGTGCCAGGGTGCTAGGAGGAAGTCCCGCCCAGGAGCCTTCCTGTTAGGACAATGAAACAACAAAGCAAAACCGTTCCGGTCAGAGTGGCTGGCGACCTGTGTTGGGGGTTATTCTGGAGGTGGGTAGTGTGGCTCTACCTTGCCCCATCAGGATGACAAGGACAGGAGCAGGGAATTGATGTCACCGGAGCCAGGCCCTGAAACGGCTCGACAGGGCTCAATTCGTCACTGTCTTAGCTGTCGTGACTTCTGGAGTCACCTCCAGATTTCTTGGCTCAGTAAATGATTAAGCAGTTAAATAAAGACAGGCTCATTAAGGAAACATGCTTCCCTGCGTATCTGCCCCAGTTACTCCTAAATTTAATCTGTTCATGAGCCAATTTCCAGGACAAACACGTACTGACTTTTTTCTCTCCAGAGCCATAACCTTGAAGACATCCATTGGCCTGGCTGGTTCTGATGTCCCTCTCCCACATCCTCTGACACCCGATGGAGGGGCTCCTTCCCCACACCCAGCAGATCCCGTGGGCCACTTGAGAGGGGGCAGGGCACTGGTGGAGCCTTTTTGCCAGCAGGCAGGGCTGGGCTCATGAAAGCGCCCTTTCTTTCTTCTCCGTCACAGGACTGCTCCTGGCCACGGGGTGCCCCGGGGCATAATCGGATTGAGTTTCCTTGGCCAACAGGTTGGCTTTGTTCTCTTGTCCAGACTTTCATCCGCTTGGCTCCTGAATTGCTGCTTGACTGCTCTCTGACCTGGATTCACTGAGGACACATCAGGCCTTTGCCACGGGGTTCAGGGGGGTGGTCAGAGCCACTGGCTGGGTGAGGGTGGGGTGGGCCCGAGGGGGAGGATGCAGCAAGGGGCCAGGCCAGCCCACGCAGGATCTTCTGATGTCAAATAGCCTGGGCCCTGAGCCCTCTTGCCCTTGGAGGGTGAGGACATGCACCTCCCCTGGGCCTCGGGCATAGGCATGGCTGAGTAAAAACCTCCCCAGGCTGCAGCATTTTTAGTCAGTTGGCCAAGAAGAGACCCTCCCACTCATCTCCCAGCGCTCTGCCATCCCTCTGAGCAGTCCTGGCTTAACATCCATATTCCTTATGTTGGTCTCAGGGCTTCTATGTGTGGTGGAAGGAGGTTGTGTTTGTTAAAATTACCAGTTCAAAATCCCTTTTCCCTGAATGCTGAGAAAGTGTCATTCAAGGGAGAGTTCCTGTTTGTCTAGTTAGCTTCTGAGTGAAGACTCAGGTCTTATTCAACAAGGAAGAGTCACCCACGTGTTCTGCCTTGAGTTTTCAGAGGCGAGGTCAGGGTTCCGACAGCTTCTTCCATTCCTGGGTAATGGGGCCTGCTTGTACTTGGAACTTGGGTCTGTAGTCCTGCTTACAAGCACTCATCTCCCTCCCCTGCCAACTGCCCCTGGTGTCTTGTCTGCGATGTCCCCTTCCTGGTATGAGTGCGGCTTCCATGGTTACAGGTTGGGGATCATGATCCTCCCTGAACCAGTCCCAGGGTCCAGCCTCTCTGGGATGCTAGCATTGTTCCAGGAATGGTGTCATAGTTGGCTTGAGCCACTGACAAAATCCCATAGACTGGGTGGCTTAGGTCAGGGGTCCCCAACCCCTGGGTTCCATGACCACACATCAGGAGGTTAGTGGCAGGTGTGCAAGTGAATCTGCATTTGTATTTATAGCCACTCCCCATTGCTTGCATTACCTCCTGAGCTCTACCTCCTGTCAGATCAGCTGCAACATTTGATTCTCATAGGAGCACGAGCCCTAGTGTGAACTGCACATGCAAGGGCTCTAGGTTTCATGCTCTTTATGAGAATCTAATGCCTGATTATCTGAGGTGGAGCTGAGGTGGTGATGCTAATGCTAGGGAGTGGCTGCAAATACAGATTAATAGCAGCAGTGAAGTTTGACTGCACAGAGACCATAATAAACCAAGGGCTTGCAGACTCATATCAAAATAATAATTATTTCACCATATATCACAATGTAATAATAACAAAAATAAAGTGCACAATAAATGTAATGCACTTGAATCATCCCAAATCCATCCCCCCACTTCCCACTTCCATGGAAGTGGTCTCTGATGCCAAAAAGGTTGGGAACCACTGACTTAATCAATAGAAATGTATTTCTCACAGTTCTAGGGGCTGGAAGTCCAAGGTCAAGGAGTTGGCTGATTTGGTTCCTGGTGAGTAAGGATTCTCTTCCTGACTTGCAGACAGCAACCTTCTAGCTGTGTCCTCACATGGTGGAGAGAGAGCTCTGGTGTCTCTTCCTTTTTTTATAAGGGCACAAATTCCCTCATGGGGGCCCACCTTCATGAGCTCATTGAAACATATCACCCTCTCAAAGTTCCCATCTTTTAATACTGTCACATCAGGGGATTAGGACTTGGACATATAATTTTGGGGGAACACAATTATTCAGTCCATAAAAAATGGCCCACACTAAGCTAATCGGCACCTTATCTGGGCCTGTTGGGGTTGCTGGGTTGTTTGGTGGGTTTCTTTTCATCTTTTAACAGGAATTGGGAGCTCTGTTAGAAGGTGAGGTGACAGCTGCAGAAGGCTACCTTCTTGCCTAGCAGAGGAGACCCTCTTAGAATAGGAAAGAATGAAGGCTGCAGAGAGCAGAGGTGGGAGGTCAGAAGTTTCTGACATCTTTGCCTCCCTGGACCCACTGGGCCTCAAGGTCTGCCTCCTGTCTGTCTCTTCTGAATTTATTTGTGTCAGCCAATAAGTCCCCTTTTTTGCTCACATGTAGTCATGTTCTATTTCTCTTCCGTGCAAGTGAAAGAATGTCGACAACTCCAGGACTGGGTTAGGATTGGTTCTCTTCCTCTCTTGGAAGATGGGGCTGCAGGATGGTGGGGAGGGGAGTGGCAAGTAGCGTGTGTTACTCTGGGTAAGATCCTTAACTTCCTGTGCCTCCATTTCTTGTCTGTAAAATGAGGCCACTAATAGTACCCACCTAGCACAGTTGGTTATGAGAATTAAGTGAGCTGTGTACATGAGGGGCTTTGAATGTGCATGGTGTGCAGTCTGCTCAGTATGTGTTAGAGTCATTGTTATAATCTCCCTCGTGTCTCGTGGCATGTGAACAGAGCCTTACATGGCCCAAGTGCTGAAGGAAATGGACAAACCCTGAGTTAGAGAGCAATATGCTCTCATGACCTAGTTAGTAGCCAGTTGGTGGACTTCTGGTCTGCCCACAAATGAGGGATCTCTGGGTGTCTGCTGAGTCCTGGGAAATGCCTGGGGGACTGGCCTAGGCCTGTCTGTCCTGGGCTTTCCCTCTCTGACCTTCCAGACTGGCCACACCAAGGGGTGTGGGGAGGGGAGTGGCAAGTAGCCAATCATTGGGGTCAGCTGTGCCTTGCATGTGACAGAGAAGTAGAAAGAACACTGAGCCTACAAGCCAGCAGTTCTACCCCACAGCTTTCTGAAGGAACTCATGCACATGCAGCCAGGAGGCAGCACTAGGGTGTCCAGAACAGCACTGCCTTGATGGCCAGAGTTGGATACCACCCAAAGACCCACTAGCAGGATGGTTGATCCATCAGATAGGGCATATGCACACCATGGAACATGTCATGGGCTGGTGAGAGTGGGTGAGTTACAGCCACACGAGTCAATGTGGATGAGATGGAGGCACATCTCCAAGTGGCAGAAGAACCAAAGATGCATTTTTTAAAAGTGTTTTATTTTTTATAGAGACGAGGTCTTGCTATGTTGCCCAGGTTGGTCCCGAACTCCTGGGCTCAAATGATCCTCTCGTTTCAGCCTCCCAAAGTGCTGGGATTACAGGCGTGAGCCACTGCACCTGGCACAAAGATACATTTTAATAATGTTTGAAAACAAGCAGATCAAGCCCTGTGCTGTTTAGGGATACATTCACGTCTGGCAAAGACCGAAAGCAAAGCAAGGGAATGAGACAACGATGAAATTTGGGTGCCATAATGAAGTCATGTCTTGGTGGATGGTGGGGGGGCGGGGAGGGTGTCAGAATGAATCCCAACTCGGCTTCCATGACTTGGGCAAGTTCTAGTTCTGTCATGGAGGAGTGGGTTCATGGCTGTTTGATTTATTATTATGCTTTATTGCTTAATATAAACTGCATATGTTCCTTAGTATATAGTATTTTTTTTTTCTTTCTTTCCTTCTTTTTTTTTGAGTCAAGGTTTCACTTGGTCATCCAGGCTGCAATGCAGTGGCACAATCATAGTTCACTGTAACCTTGGCCTACTGGGCTCAGGCAATCCCTCTGCCTCCGTCTCCTGAATGGCTGGGATTACAGGCATGTGCCACCATGCCCAGCTAATTATTTTATCTATCTATCTATTTATTTTTAAAGCAGGATTTATTAAGAGGATAGAAAAGCTCCCACAGTGGGAGAGGACTCGAGGGGGTTCCCCTTAATTATTTTATTTTTTGTGGAGCCAGCATGTCACCATGTTGCCCAGGCTGGTTTCAAACTCCTGGGTTCAAGCAATCCTCCCGCCTCAGCCTCTCAAAGTGCTGGGATTACAGGCATGAGCCACTGCATCTGGTCTGAAATATTTCTTTTTCTTTTCCTTTTTTTTTTGAGTCAGAGACTCACTCTGTCACCCAAGCTGGAGTGCAGTGGTATGCTCACGGCCACAGAAGCCTTGACCTGCTGGGCTCAGGCAATCCTTTCACCTCAGCCTTCCAAGTAGCTGGAACGACAAGTATGCACCATTATACTCAGCTAATTTTTTTATTTTAATGTAGAGACGAGGTCTTGCCATGTTTCCCCAGCTAGTCTTGAACCCCTAGACTCAGTCAATTCTCTTACTTCGGCCTCCCAAAGTGCTGGGATTACAGGCGTGAGCCACCATGTCCAGCCCCTGAAACATTTCTTAATAAACATTGTAAATCTTTGGCTTGTATTTGCCATCAGATACAGATATTTTTGTTTCTACTTTCTCAAACTCCTGCCTCAAGTGATCTTCCCAGCTTGGCTTCACAAAGTGCTGTGTGCACCACTATGCCTAGCCTTGCTTTCCATGTTGTATTTCCTTTTCTTTTTTCTTTTTTTTTTTTTTTGAGTTGGAGTCTCACTCTGTCACCCAGACTGGTGTGCAGTGGCCGCTCCCGGCCACCGCAGCCTCGACCTGCTGGGCTCCAGCTATCCTTCCACCTCAGCCTTCCAAGTAGCTGGAACCACAGGCGCGTGCTACCACACCCAGCTAATTTTTGATTTATTGTAGAGATGAGGTCTCGCCAAGTTGCCCAGGTGGGTCTCGAACCCGCGGGCTCAGGCAATCCACTCACCTCAGCCTCCCAAAGCGCGGGATTACAGGCTGAGCCACTGAGCCCAGCCTTTTCTTTTTAATGAGTACAGATCATTTTATCTCTGAAAAAATAAATTTAAAAAATTTTAAGAGCACTGGACTTGGAGTCCAAAGCCATAGATTTGAAGTAGCTCCTTCCCACAACCACTGTCATTGTCAGATCCCTGCAACTGCCTCTTCCCGGCCTCCAACCTCATCCTCTCCTCTTCAGCGTCTCTTTGGTCTCAGAGGAATTTTTGTAACCATAGACGGCATTAGGTCACTTTCCTGATTAAAACCTCCTGTTTCCTGAGGCTGAGTCTATCTCTGTCCTTTGTAGCCAGGTGTAGAGTTCCCTGAACCACAAACCTGCCTTCTGTGTTGTGCCTTTGCTCAAGTTGTACCTGGGAGAACAAGGCAGGTCTGAGCAACTGTGTCTGGGGGTCAGAGCCCAGCACCAGACCAGATTTGAGCTCTGTCTTCTACCATGAATTCTTCCCCAAATGACTTTTCTGCCCTTGACTGATTATTCAGGGTTCATTTCACATAATGCCTCTTCCAGGAAGCCTTCCCTGATGCCTACTCTTTGTCCTCCCAGCTCCTCTCATAACCCCATCAAAGTAATCTAAACTTTCCATAGTGCTTTGAAATTATATGTGTCTCCTCCATTAGACTATAAGCTACCCAAAGGTGAGAACTGGTTATTATTTTGGTTTGTTTCAGTAGTAACTGCACAGGCCCTGGCACGGTGGCACTGGAATGTTAGTTGAGGGGCAGGATTTTATTTGTTTTGCTCATCTGTGAATTCTAAGTGTCTAGAAGAGGGCCTGGCAGAGGGTAGACATGCCATTAATGGTTAATGAATGAATGAATGAGTGAATGAATGAATAGATGCTGACTGAGTGAAAGTCTACTACTTAGAATCTGTGTGAGCTTGGGTGAGACCCGTAACCTCTCTGAGCCTCCCTTTCTTTCTCTCTGAATGGGGATATTAGTAGCACTGTACTTGAGGTCCCTGTGAGGATTGGTAAAAAGACGTATGTGACAGAGCCCAGCACATGTCAGACATGCAGCTTGGACTGGTTGCATATGAATCTAAGTCTGACCCCAAAGGCCTCAGACAAGTTCCCAGTGGGCTTTGAGGCCGTCCGTCTGTACTCAGAGGCCCCTCTCAGCCTCCCTGTGTGGTCCATGGGAAAGGGAGTCACAGGTCTATGATCCTGCTCCTCGGCCAAGGGCCAGTGACCTCTGGGAGACACCTCTGACTGCTGGGTCAGCAGATCTGTTGTGCAGGGGCTGTTGATGACTGGGCAGCATCACCAAATCCCCAGAGCCCAGCTGGTCAGTGCAGCCAAGGTCATGGTCCCCATTCTCTGAATGACTCTTTCTTTAAATAGAGGCAGACACTTCTGTGGCAGCCACAGGCAGCCCCTAACTCAGCCAGCTGCATGACCGCTCTCTCAGGTCCCTCTGGAGTCTAAAATGTCAGAGGGGAGGCAGCATGGAGGTGGAGTCATGCAGCCTTGGGTTCCAGTGCTCCCACTTCTGACTGTGTGACACTGGGCAAGTGACTTCACATCTCTGAACCTCAGTCCCCACATCTGTGAAATGGGAAACAAAACCTATCCAAGGAGGATATTATGAGTAGAGATAATGCATGTAATCCTCCCAGTTAAGTGGCATTTGCTAAAGTGTTATATAATTATTAAACACATAATAAAATGGAAAACTATAAGACATACTGGTTGTACAACAGAGTCTGAGGCTGGGGATGACTGCACTTGGGTGGACTTTCTTATGTAGAACCGACCTTCAAGTTCTGTGCACGTGTGCTTCTGCGTGTGTGTACATCTGTGTGTTATATATAGACAGACATATACATCCACAAATAGACATTTTGCATTGTATAAGAAATGATATCACAGGGAAATGTGTAGGTATTATTGAGCATGTTCGTATAAATGAGTGAACAGAGATGGCTGGAATGCCAGATGAGCCGTACAATCTGCCCAAACCCAGGTGTCAATCTTACTGTCCCCAGTGCACACAGAGAGGGCTCAGGACATGACCTCCATGCCCTGAGCACCTGCTCACCGCATGTAGCACATGCCCCTGTGGCCTTGCTGCTGTCTCCATGCTGAGCTTATCCTGTCCCTCAGCCAGGACCGACTTTCATAGTACAGCAGATTTCTCCTTCACAGCACTTGTCACAGTTGACACTTCATATTTATTTGTAATTGTCACTTTACGTGTTTCCTCCACTAGATGGATGGTTAGCTACATTGAGGTCAGTGGTCTCATCTGATTGTGTTCTGTTTGCTTTGCAGCACCCATTAGGTTGTGTGGTGCAGTGTAGATGCTTGATAAAAGAATTGAATAAATGGATGTGTGGATAGTCAGATAAATGGACAGATGACTAGTTGGATGGATGGATGAGTGGTTGTGTGGATGAATGATTCAATGGATGGTCAGGTGGATGATAGATGGATGGGTAGGTGGGTAGAGGGAAAATGGATAGATGGATGGATGGAAGCATAGATGGATGAATGGATGGTTGGAAAGATGGATGGAAGATGAATTAATGGAAGATGGATGGATGGATGGATGGATAGATGGGTGAATATCACAGACTTTCTCTAAAGAAGCATACTATCTATTTAGATTCATAAGATCTAGACCCAGAAAATGGTCTGTGATAACTTAAGACATTGTGTGATCAAGGGTCCTCTGCCCAGTTATGGAAGAAACTATTTCTGTGAGATGAATCGAGAGGAGGAAGGGCCTTGTGGTAGGCAAGGGTGGAGGGAGGCCCACGATCGTCTCCTTGAAGAATGGTCCTTGTTTCTATTAAGCAGGAGATACATTTTCAAAAGACCAAAGGGCAGACTTTTCCAATTGTCAACAACTTCTCGGTGTCTTTGCGGAAACTCAGTACTGCATCGTTTCAATTTCTCATGCCAGGCCCTGTGCCAGGTTCTGAGGGTACAGAGGTGAACCAGAAGGCCTCTGTCTGAGAGCCTCAGAGACGGGGAAGGCAAAGTTATAAACAGTGAAACCAGGCAGGCCACAAGAGAGGCAGAGCAAAGGAGAAACAAAATGAACTAGTCATTTTGGTGGGTACAGGTGGTTGGACAAAGAGGAGGGAGAAGGTAGTGTTTAAATTGACTCCTGAGGGATTGGTGGGAGTGTCCCCACTCTGTCCCAGTGAGGGAGATTTTCCTGGTAGAGAAAAATGTTCAGGCAAAGCAGAGGCCCAGGTGAGAGCTCATGGTTCCCTGGCCTGAGAGCCAGCTGCTCACGGGGGAAGTAAGAGAAGAGTTTGGGAATTTGTTGCAGGGGTTGCCTGCTTGGCCGAAGTTGGTGAGGAGCTCTTGGTGGCATTTAAGCAAGAGGGGGACCTGGTCAAACTTGAGGAAAGGGACAGAGGGGGTGAGTTGGGAGGTCATGGCAAGTCTGCAAGTGGCACAGGTCTAAGCAGAAGCAGTGAACTAGGAGGTCAGAGAAGGATATCCCACACATCTTGGGCAGGGCATCCTCGTGCATTCATCTCTGAAAGTGGGAGGGAAGCAAGGAAAGGCTTATTATCCTTCTGTCCAGAGCAAATCACAGGCTGAGGAGGGGGTGATTGCCTTTCCTGCTCCAGGAGCCTCAAGTAATCTGACCAACCGCTGTCCCCCACCCCCATAATGTCTGTCCTGGGATCCACTTGTCAACCAGACGCAGAAAGGAAGGGCAAACCATGCAGAGTTGCAGGGAGGCAGAGCACAGGACCACCTCCCGTGGGATTGGGGGTGGGGGAGTGAGGGGGGCTTGATGGGCAGGCAAGGGGCTTGAGATAGGGGAAGAACATGGAGAACTGAGGAACGTAACCCTTGGCAAAATCCAAAAGAAGAGGGATGCCAAGAAAGGTCATAACCACAGCCATGGCAGGAGTTTCTAGTTCTAAGCAGATGTTAGGGAGAAGGTTTCAGAGGGAACATATTTACCAGGAGAATTCTGGGAGAAATGACTCAGGGTTCCACAACAGCTAATATGGTATGGATGGTTTGGAGCATGTATATATCTTTATCTCCTAAAATACTGTTTGTTTTTTTTTTAAAGGAGACTCCTAGGGCCAGAATCACAAATGCATGCCTACAGGACAGAGCAGGTTCAAAACACAATAGCTCAAGCATCACGGTCAACTGCAAGTGACACTAAACTGCAGCATCCAGGAGACAATAGAGAGGAGTAGGGACTGCAGCAAAATAGATAGCACAGATCCATAAAGACATAGCAGCAGGTCAGTTCCCACTGTGGCCGCCATGTAGGAATATGGGGCTGGGTGGCTGTGTTTTCTGATTTCTCAAAAAAATTCAGAAATTTGGGTTTTTAGAGGAAACCTCCAGATTTGTAAATGGTAGCTGCTAGTTCCTTTTTTTTTCAAACCATCGTGCTAGCCACCCTGTGCAAACAAATAAAACTCACACAACCAGTGGGGCGTCTGTGCGTCCTTCTGCTCCCTGCCAACTTTGTGACCCACAGAAAACACACACCATGTAGGGCCTGCTGCCTTTGCAGTGTCAGCAGGGGTCTGGAGAGAGTGTGGGACTGGGGTCAGTTGTGGCGTTTATGTGTGGTGGAGTTCCACCTCCAATGTGTGTCCTTGAGCAAACTGCAATGTCTCCAGGCCTCAGCTTATCCCACTGATATGACGGCAGGGAGATCTCCATGGGTCCTTCTGGCCAAAATTCTCTTCCTTTTCAACGTCTCCAAGTCACTAACACCGTCTGCTGATGTTAGGCCCTGTGCCACTCACTCTAAGTCCCCTGCCCAAGATCATGCAGCTATGCACACAGAAAAGACTGGATTCCAGCCCACACCTGACTGACTTCAAAGGCCATTGGCTCAGGCACTAACCTGCCTTCAGTGGAAGCAAATCAATAAATAATTCAGGCAGCACTCAGGGAAAGAGAATATGTTGGGTTCCCCTTAGGGTGCCAACCGACTTGGAGGAGATCCTCATTGTTCTTTCCTTAGCTCATGTGCCAGTATAGATTTTTAAGGATTTCTCTCTGACCTTGTAAAAGGCAGGAAACAGAGGGCTTCACAAAAGGCAAGAGGAATGAACAATATTAAATGCACTAGGGGTCTTCCCCTAAACTGCAAGCAGGCCCACCAGGCATCAGTTGGCAGATGTGCAGAGGCACCCCCAGGGAAAGAATCACCCCAAAAAGCAAGAGAGTGAGATGCACTAGCATGCTGAGAACTCGGGCTCGGCTGGGGAGGGGCAACACAATACAGCTTAGTAGCCGTTACTTTCCCAGAAGTGGGGCCTGGGGGGACCTAGAAGGCCTATTTCATTAGTGTCTGTTGGACTCTGTGAGCACCCAAGGCTGTTCCCTCCAGATTGCTTATCCTTCAGTTTTTCAAATATCACCACATTCTACTCAGTTGTTGAAGTCAGAAACCTGGGATTACCCTTGGCCTTTTCTTTCAGCTCAAGTTTCAAATTTATTTTGTTGCCAAATTTTGTGACTCGCCCCAAAATGTCTCACATCTGCATCAACTTCTCTTTGTCTTCCCTGCCCATCCATGGTCCCTCTGTCCTCCCCAACCATCCATGGCCCCTCGGTCATCCCCGCCCATCCACGGGCCTCCATCTTCCCCATCTGTCCATGGCCCCTCTGTCTTCTCTGTCCATCCATGGCCCCTCTGTCTGCACTGTTCATCCTTTGCTGGTCTCTGCTTTCACTCTTGCTCCCTTCCAGTCTATTGGACACAGCAGCTAGAGAAATCTGTGGACAGAGCAGATCTGACCCTGTTACTCTTCTACTTGAAGACCCTTTGATGGCTCCCAGGGCACCATTAATAAACCCAAGCTTCTCCTGTGTCCTACAGATCCTTCCACTATCTGCCCTCACACCATGCTCAGCCACCTTGACCTCTCTTCAGTTCCTCAAATATGTCAAGTTCTTTCTGGCTTCAGAGTCAGACCTACCTGGATTTGAATCCCAGGAAATCTTGGGCAAGTGACTTCACCTCTTTGAGCTCTACTCTATCTCTGAAATGGGTATACCTGTGCAGTCTCATCCAATAGGACATATGCAGATCACTCCTGTGCTTTAATGCTCCAACCCCATGGGAGAAGGAGGAGTGAGAGGGCTTAAACTCATCTCCTGACAATCTTACCTTCACCCTCTCCTTGAACAACAACAGGATAAGTCAAAGACACTCGTGAAGTTTGGCTTCTTTTTGAGTGAGTCGTACAATCAAATATCAACTATTTTCTCTTTAAAAATTACAAAATCCATTCCGCTTTACTGTGAATTTTGTGTTAATCACTCCTTTGTTTCTTTTTATGCTTTTGCGACCTATTTATGGATTCCTAAACAACTTACAGCTCGTTTTGCCTGGCTTTGGACTTCGTATGAATGGAATCCTGCTGTGTGTCCTCTGTGACTTGCTTCTTTATTGGAGTCTGGATCTGGGGCTCACCCAAGCCTGTGCATGCAGCAGGCATTTACCCATTGCCACTGCTGGGTTTCCTACACTGGAGCAGCACAGTCTGGCTTCCTCATGTGTTCTGCTCTTTGTAGGCATTTGGGCTGTGCCACTTTTGTTACTGTGAACAGTCCTGCTGTGCACAGGCTTGTGCGTGTCCCCTGGCACCGGCACATGAGAGTTCCCAGGGGGGCCACAACCAGGAGTGCAGCTATGCCTTCCAGCTTGTGCACCTGCTCAGCGTTCATAGGTCAGGCCCACCATTTTCATTTTTTTTTTTTTTTTTTTTGAGTTGGAGTCTCACTCTGTCGCCCAGACTGGAGTGCAGTGGCCGCTCCCAGCCACCGCAGCCTCGACCTGCTGGGCTCCGGCGATCCTTCCGCCTCAGCCTTCCAAGTAGCTGGAACT
>CAUYQG010250801.1:0-22969 GCA_963574415.1 Tarsius wallacei
TGCCATTCATTAGAAGTGAATTTCTGATTCCAGTCCAGAGAAAGAAAGAGATGTCAAAGAGTCTGTGAACATATTTTAACACTACACACCATATTTCTTTAATTTCTAACTTTTATAATACCCATATATTCCACAAATTGAGATAGATTGTCAATATTTGCCTTAACCTTTCTCAAAGTGGGATCAAAAGACTACCATGGGAGACAAGTTTCTTTAGGTGCACAGAATGGTCTGTGTTGGACAATATGATGTGGGTTTTCATACTGTGTGTTTCTGTCATGGCCTCCCACATTAGTTTATACATCTAATAAAACTAAATCCATAGATTGGTGGTATACATAAAACAATTCCAGCCTTCCTTTCTCATTTGGCTAAGTGGCTGTTTTTAAAAAGAAAACAGACACACGTCTAGGTCAGTGGCTTATAAACATGAATTTTGCATATGACTCACCTGAAGCTTTTTAAAAACAAGGATTCCTGGGCACTAGCCCAGATTTACTAAATCATAAGTTCTAGGGAATGGAGCCCTGGGAATCGTTTTTGTTTTTTTTTTTTTTAAGCTCCAGGTGATTCTGATAGAGACAGTTAGAACAGTGTTTTGGAAACACTGCCATACACAACTAAATCTATATGCCATCTAAAAACATCAGCACTCTCATGATAATCTACCTTATTTTGTTTTCAGAAAAGGCTCAGTGAGGGTTTCTGGGCACTTTCTCCACACCAGCCTCTCTACTGACAAGGATGGTCTGGTTCTGTGGCTGCGTCCCCAAAGGCAGTAACACTAGGGGTCGCCACAGCAGTAAGGGCACTGGCCCAAAAATGGCATTGTTCACGCTTTCCCAAAGACAATGACTCTCTTTCTGATTAGAGTTGTCCTCCCTTTACCCAAAGGCTTTCCATGCAACCAAGGGAGCATAACAATGACATGAGGGCTTGGAAAGGAAATGTCTTCACTGATATTTATTTCATGAATTGGAGCCTCTATAAAAATGGCACAGACTTGTTTTACAGTGTCAATTTGTGGAATGGAGGGGAGGACTGTTCAAACCCATCCATTTTCCCAAAGTTTAAACCATCCTAATGAATTAATCCATAGATAATGGATTGAATTCAGTGCAATTACCCTGGCAAGTAAGGCTTGTTAAAAAGAGATAAGGAAACACACTAAAGAAAACAGCAATTTCAGCTATTAACTGGATTTCATCTGGGCTCTGATAATTCAGTATATGAGTTCCCTTTGAAAAGAGAAAATGTGAGGTCGTATTATCAATGTAACTACCATATGCTGGAGTTCACCTGTTGATATTACACTGTAGGGGAGGGGGGAACAGTAAGACAATAATTCTGACAACCATTTTCTCAAAAACCTCGAGATACCTAGGATGTATATTTGATATACCCCAGTACATCTTTATAAATATAAGACTTTGATTCCTTAAGACAGGAAGCTCAACCCTGTTGATCTCTACTCCTTATTGACTTAAATTATTCTAATTACATATAGAGATATCTATATTGTTTTGAATCAACTGCTACAGATAAAATTTCTACAAGGGATTACACAAAATGAGGATGATTACAAGAATGTCTTGTATTTGTAAAGAACTTTGCAGTGGAGTAGTGCTTTAGAATAGTGCTTTAGAGAGCACTCTTCATATATCAAATCCTGTGCCTAAGGTGTTAGAAGTTTCACACCCAGCCCTAGCCCTCAAAAGGATGACCTCTGCAGCATGGAGCCTAATTTCTTGTAGCTCATTTGTGTTGATCTTCTAGTTCTTACTCCTTCCTGCCTCTTCCTTCAGGTCTTTGTTCTTTTTTGTTGCTGTTGTTTTTACCCAAAAGTTCCTAAGTGACTTCTTTTTCTGTGTCCTGTATGTTCCTGTTAAATAGCTTGTTTCCAAAGGCATTGTTGTCATTTTCTCTCTACCCTATTAAAAAAATCTCCAGTTGTTTAATTACATATAGGTGTAACCCAAAGGCTGCAGCTTAATATTTAAGACCCCTTTTGTTCTAGTTTTCCTCACATTTTCAACATTGTATTCCATTATCTTATCTCATAGTAGTATGACTTGTATATATTCCTTCTTATTCATCATCTGGAATTTCTCTTAATGTGAATATAGTTTCTACCTCCTGAATCTATACTAAAGGGCCCTCCTCCTGTCTCATACATTCTTCTCCTCCTCTCATACTCCTGATGCCCTCCAACTCTGAGTTCCTATGGCCATGGTATATATAACCACTCTGGTCTCAGGTTCATTTGTAAGCAGGAGTAAGGATATCTACCTTTTAAGGATATGGTGTGGTTAAGGGGATAAAGAAAGCCTTTAGCATGATGTTGCCATTGCTAGTGTTCTGCAGTTGACCATTTACTCTCCTATCCTTCCTTGTATTACTCATTGATGTTTTAGCTGTGAATTACTTACTTTGTCTTCCAAGTATATTGACAACTATCTATAAGAAGCTTGTGCCTTTGGATCTTGCACAGTTGAATCTGAAATAGAGCTTTGCATAAAGTAATGATAATGGATAATTATCATAATTTATTAAGCACTTACTGTAAGTCAAGTACTCTGCTATATTAACCCCCAAAACAATATACAAAGTAAATTCTATTATCATCATTTTATGCATTAGAAAAATTAGGCTTAGAGATCTGATGTCTCATAGAATATAAGTGGTAGAACAAGATGTTGAACCAGGTCAAAAGGTTTATTGTTAAAATTTTGACTTCTAGAAGAAAAACAGATTGAGAGAGACACAACGCACACGTACATACACACACACACACACACAGAGAGAGAGAGAGAGAAAGAGAGAGAGAAACACAAATTCTAATCCTGGTTTACAGATGTATGACATTAGGTACATTTCTTAATCTCTTCAAGCCTCTGTTTCCTTATCTGTAAAATGGGGATATTAATAGCATATATCTCATAGAGTTCTTTGAAGATTAAATAACCTATGTTAAAGTATCTGTCATGTTCTGAAGGCTCTGTGTTAACTATTAATATTGAGTTATTATGCCAGTAGAACTTGCGCACTTAAATCTTATGCACAATGCCTTGTTGGTACATATTTTTCAATTGATTGTTTTCACATCAGTTTCTCTGGACCAAAAAAGTTTAAACAAGTCATAGAAAATCCAGGCCTGAGAACATACATGAATTGACTTCACACTAGAACATAAATCAGGATTATTTTTTTCAGATTCTGAACACTTTCAAAGCTTCTGATGGAGTGATAATAACATTTCATATTCACCTTTGCAGTGTCCAGTAAATACACATGTGTGATTTTCTCTTTGTTATATGGAGAGTCAACTATATTGAAGCAATAAAACTCTCTGGGATTTGGGGAAATTATTGCACTTCTTGTGCCTTATGACACCACTCAGGGTGTGTTATAATCACCCAGAAAGGCATGGCTTATTATATCTTGTTGTGATTCAGTCTCAATTTAGGGGCTGGGTGGGGAAGAAGAAGGAGAAGGAGGAGGAAGAGTGAGGAAGAGGAGGAAGAAAAGAAAGAGAAATGGGACATTGCTGTGGGAAATCCAAGGATGGTATTCCCAAAATATCCTTGGGAGATATATTTCAAGATCCCTAGTAGATGCCTAAAACCATGAATAGTAATAAATTCTGGGTATACAGTGCACAGATTTCTTTTTTCTTCATCACAGTTTCACTGACAGAACATTCATTCTAACCATAGATCTAAGCAACCTCAGCATACAGTTTTTTACTTTCCTCATTAAGTCAAGAACTTTTACTTTTTCATGTAAAGAAAGCACTTTGTGGCTTCTTTTTGGCACATCCAAATTGCAAGCATCACCACACTTGCACTTTGGGGGCATCGTTAAGTAAAACAAGGGTTCTTGAACTGCAATATCCCACAGTAAATCTACTCATTGAAATGGCTTCTATGTGATGAATGGGTGGGTAGCATCTACAGTGGAGACACGCTGGACAAAGGAATGACCCTTGTCCAAAGCAGGATAGTGGAGGAGGACAGTTGGAGATTAATCACACTACTCACAACAGTATAAAACTTATGAGTTGTTTATTTTTTGAATATTCTACTTAAGTATTTTTGGATCACAGTTGACTATGGATAACTGAGATTGCAGAAAGTAGAACCTCAGATAAGGGAGGAATACCATACGCTCCTTTGGATGATTCTGAGAGTCTAGGCAATATGTGGTGCTTCTACTGTTGATAAAAAACAAATGATTAAACAAACTCTAATGGAATCCTTACATTTTCCCCAAACATTTATTCTGTAAAATATAAGAACTGTTTATGATATATTCAGAGCCAAACTGGAACAGTAGTCTAGGAATGTAACATCTAAGAGTGTCACTACTCAGAAGGGAAATTAACAAGGCGGAGATACATAAAGCTATATCTGTGTGAGTAGCTTTTCTCTGCGGGGAAAGCCCCAGAGTGGGAAATTGTCACCTGAGGCAAAATTATGAAGAAGATTGGTTTATTTTCAGTCCACTTAGGAAAGTGCTCCCTAGTGTCCTCATATAGCCAACAGGGTTAAACCCCAGGCAGAGATTGTTCTTCTATTGTAGTGCTTGTGGTAGTTATATATTTGTTCAATCCTTCAGCAGTTATTCATTAAGTGTCTACTGTGTTCTATATGCTAATGCTACTGGAGCTAATTGGGATTTAAGATAGATCAGATTCCTGCCTCTTGTTGCTTGCGTTAAAGTTGGGAAAGACAGACTTGGAAATATATAGGCACAACAACTGCAGCTAGTGATGTGAGCTGTAAAGAAAATACAATGAAATAATATGGACAGTGGCAAGAAAAAAAGACTATTTCCTAAAGGGTGGTCCAGGCATGCTCCATGAGAGTGTGACATTTGAGTTAAAGTTTGAACACTGAGAAGGTGCCAGCTATGGAAAGATCTGAAGTATTCAAGGCAGAGAAAATAGCTACAACAGAGATCCTAAGATAGAACCCTGTTGGTTGTATCCAGAGATAGAAAGAAGCTGACATGACTAAAAAGTAGGGTATACAGGACAGAGGGTAGAGGGTGATACAGGAAGGGACCACCTTATGTATAGTCCTATAGGCTGTAGCATGGAGTTTGAGGGGCTCATCACTGCCCCTCCAGTAAGGGGCATAGAAATGAGTTCTCATTGAGCATTACTGTATTCTTACTATTATTCCAAGCAAGACTCATCTTACCTTATCTAAGAATGTTCTCCCTTCACCTCACACTTTTAGTCTTTTCCTATTCATTTCCATTCCTTTTTCAAATTTTATCTTAAACTTCTTTCTCAGAAAAGCTCTTTCTGACTCCTTGACTCCCTACCCTCATGCTAGGTCAGGATGCGTGTCACACACTGTCATAAACACCTTGGCCTTTTTATTCATAATCCAGATTATGGGTGATTATTATGTCTTTGATTGTTAATCTGCCCCTCTCTTGATCATGAGCATTGTGAGGTCAATAATTGGGTAGGTTTGACTCACTTGTTCTCTCAGTTTCTACCATGATGCCTGGCAGAGAGCATATTTAACTAACGCTGCACTTATTGATCTCGGCGGTGCATTTTACTGCCCTGGGGAAGTGATTGTAAATGGGTCTGATTTTGCTGTCTCACATCTGCAGCAATCAGATGGGGTTTTAAACAGCACCTATAAATGATGCCTTACCCCGCCTCTCAGTCCCCAAGTAGGGCCCACCTGCGAGGGCTCTAGAGGTTCCCTGTCGGGGAGGACCTGACATGGAAAGCCTTTGCCTAGTAAGCATGGCCAGTTCCACTGATCATGACAGCATCTGTGGAACAAAGCATCCTGGATCTAAATATGCCAGACAACTCCTCAAGAAAAAGGAAGTTCTTGGAGAAAATTGTTCTACATTCTTTATGAATAAATTGGTCTCTTACAAAATATGTGAATACATATAAATGTAATAAAATGCCAGAGTGACACTGGAGAAGAGAATCAATAAACCTACTCAGTTCTACATATTGGATCAGCTCTTTAATACATATTTGCAAGGCAGTCACCGGAGCCATATTTAAATCTACCCAGTTGAGAGAAATAAATCAATTATGAATCATGAAGTGATTAAGCTTTTTACCCTTCAATTTTAAAGCAGTCCCTTTGTTTTGTTTGGACTTTGGACCACACCAGTATAGGTGACTGGTACACACAGACACACACAGACACACACACACACACACACACACACACCACGTCTTTGTGAGAGGGGCAGATTAACAATCAAAGACATGGTGTGTGTGTGTGTGTGTGTGTGTGTGTGTGTGTGCGGCAGATAAAATACTTGGCACAGTATATAGCGCAAAGTAGGCATTATCTAGCTGTTTTCATTAAGCATATATTTTTTTTAAATCCATGAAAAGAAATGCCCTACTCTTGATCACACTGACAAAAATACAAAAAAAAATCAGAAGTTTATATGACTTGACAAATATATTTTATTACTTTAAAGTGAGATTTCTCTGCCATTGTCCTGAATCTCTTTTGAGTTTATATGTTATCAGTGTAGGAGCTAGCAGAGGGAGAAATTGAGAATACTTGCAAGGTTTCTAGGTTGTGTAATAAAGAACATCAGTTGAAAGAGCAAATACAGGAAGAGATCAAAGTTTAATTGTGATATTCTGAGTTTAAAGTATTGGTGATACATCCCTATGGAGAGGTCTGGGAGGCAGTGGTTCAGTTAAAACTTGGAGCTAAATATTTGGTGCCCAGCAGTGTTTAATAAATACAGCCATAGGAAAACTAATACTGCAGGGCCTGAGTAGGTTCTGTAAGTAATTTGAAGGTATACAGATTTATCAGACATGGCCCCTCCATTCAAGGAATTTACATTCCTTTCAGGCTGACAAAATATACTTGTCGATACAAGTTCAAAAAGTTTTGAGAAGAATACATGTTTGGTGCTAGAATAATTGCCATGTTTCCAGAAAAAAAAATTAAGACTTGAATTAGTCCTTGAAAACTAAGTGGAATTTGGAAAGTTTTGTTTTTTGTTTTTTTTTTGAGTTGGAGTCTCACTCCATCGCCCAGACTGGAGGGCAGTGGCCGCTCCCGGCCACCGCAGCCTCGACCTGCTGGGCTCCGGTGATCCTTCCGCCTCAGCCTTCCAAGTAGCTGGAACTACAGGCGCACGCTATCACACCAGGCTAATTTTTGATTTATTGTAGAGATGAGGTCTCGCTTGCCCAGGCGGGTCTCAAACCCGCGGGCTCAGGCAATCCACTCACCTCAGCCTCCCAAAGGCGCGGGATTACAGGCTGAGCCACCAAGCCCGGCTGGAAAGTTTTTAGAAGATATTCAGGAATAATTGGAACAATTCAGTCAAAATATTCTTGAAAATACATGGCAAATACTAGAGTTAAGTCAAGCAATTTTTACTTCGCAACATCAGGTAGAGTTTCATTTGAAGCTATGCAAGTGTTAGCTTAGGGATCTTCCTAAAGCAGAACTGAATTGGTAGAGCCAATTGACCTAGCCATTGTATGGTTTTGCTTGGCTCTGGAAATAAGATCCTAACTGATTAGCAATATTCCTCTTTTTCCTTCCTCCTTCTCTCCCTCTTTCTCTCCCTCTCTTCTTTCTTTCCCTCCATCTTTATAAGGATATTGACTAGTCACCTCATGTTGTTCAAGTGCTGTACTCTCCACAAAGTTACGGTTCTACAAAAGAGATTAATCAATGGAAAACCATGTCTGGAAATATATCCCCCCAAAAATAGCAGATTATTTTTGCAGTTCCTATGTGAAGGGCAGTATCTTTTATTACCAACAGCAATTTTGCTTTGGTTCATTGATTCAATCCCAAGAGAGAAATTTTCTTCTGTTATCAGGAATGGTTGGGCGTTTCCTGAGCAACTGGTTTGTTTCAGTATTATGAATACCATGGGTGCTGTAACTGCATGTGCTTCCTCTTTAAGTTGGTTGCTGGAAAACTTGGGCTTGAAAACAAATTTGTGGCTTAGATGTACTGAATCATAAACTGCAGGGCTGGGACATGGGATTCAGTACAGCTCAGCAAGTGATTCTGATGATCCAAAAAGCTTAAAATCCATAGCTTTTGTTTCTGTTTTTAAGACATTTACGGTTTGTAATGAGTATTTGGCCAATGACTGCATTCCAATATAGCCCCAGGAAATGTTTCCGGATTACTGTTACAAGCTAGGAATTCTGCTGATATTTGGCACAGATTTTACAAATAACTTAAAATTTAAGGTTCCATAAAGCTAGAGAAAACCTCTAGAAAGTTAGAAATTCTCTTTTTGGAGTCCTGGTGTTCCTTATGACAATTGGTGTTAATTATTTTCATTAGTATTTCTTATTATATCAAGCACATAGAAGAGGCTTCAGACATGTCTGAGAAATTTATTATTATTATTTTTTAGGAGACTGAGAAATTTATTATTATTATTTTTTAGGAGACACAGAAAAGTTAAATGACTCAATGAAGGTCATCCAACTACTTAGAT
Organism: Tarsius wallacei; assembly: GCA_963574415.1. Taxonomy (NCBI): domain Eukaryota; kingdom Metazoa; phylum Chordata; class Mammalia; order Primates; family Tarsiidae; genus Tarsius; species Tarsius wallacei. Next base: position 8,491 of record CAUYQG010250801.1, read on the forward strand.
ACAGAAACCACTGCTGGTGCTAGGACCCACGATCCACATCTTCTGATTCATAGTCCAGTGTTCTCTCTGCAGTACTAGCTCCATAAAGAAAATTGATGGCTTGTAAATAAATGTGTTTTTGTTTTGTTTTGTTTTGTTGTTTTTTAACCAGGTACTTAAGCTTAAGCGATCCCACCTGAATCCTCTAAGTTCTCTGACTTACTCAATCAAGGAGAAAATGTTAAACAAAGCTTCACAATATTAAAAATCTCCCCAAAGTAGCCATTCATTTGTCCTCAAAAACCTTTTATTCACTTTTTTTTTCACTACAGTCATAGAGCTGAGCACCAAAAAGAGATTTTTATGAACATAGCCAAAAATTTAAGCATTGATTTTAGTTAATGGGTTCATGGTTAAGCTTTGGGCAGATCAGAATATTATCATTACTAGCATATTGAAGTCTCCGTTGGAGGTGCTTTTATTTTTTTTAAGATCTTAATAATATTTATTGCTTAATAATAGGCTTCACACAAGCTTGATAATTTGTTGTAAAGTGAGTCATTAATAAAGTTACTACTTACAAAGTACTGAATTTTGAGAAACATTTACTTTGACACATAAACTATGGCAGTTATTCCTATAATTGTCCTTTTGGCTGACTTGCATTAACTATGCTTTCTTCAGTAGAAAATAAGGGGTTAAGCCAGGCTCAGTGGCTCAGCCTGTAATCCCAGCACTTTGGGAGGACGAGGCGAGTGGATTGTCTGCGGGTTCGAGATCAGCCCAGACAACTTGGCGAGACCTCATCTCCACAATAAATAAAAAATTAGCTGGGTGTGGTTGTGCACACCTGTAGTTCCTGCTACTTGGAAGGCTGAGTTGAAAGGATTACCAGAGCCCAGCAGGTCGATGCTGGGGTGGCTGTGAGCGTGCTAGGGTACTCCAGCCTGGACGACCAAGTGAGACTCCAACTCAAAAAAAAAAAAAAAAGAAAAGAAAAGAAAAGAAAAGAAGGGGCTTGCAGGAAAGGAGCCAGGAATTTTGAATAATCCCAGTACACACATGAGAATGCGTTCTATCCTATGTATGGAAACTGATAAAGAGGTTGGGAGCCACTGGTCTAAGAAACTCCTATACTTTTAAATATTGATTCTGCCATTATCTAGAGTAGTGTTTCTGAAATGTGGTGCAGGAAGGAGCTGTTGAACTTCTTTTCACATATTTTATCATGTCTTTGTAAAATGTTATGTACCTTTAGTAGCACAGGCACTAATAGCACATATATAATTTACATATAGAAATATATAATTTATAAATAAGTATACATATAATGTGGGTTTGTGCATTTTTAAAAAACTGATTTATGAATATGTATCAGTATAAGTTTCAGACCACTGATATAGTTCTGAAAACAAATTTTTCTATTGTTTCTACCAACAATCACTGAGAGAAACAAACTAAAAATCTGTTCTTTCCTACCTTCCTGTCTCCCTCTCCCTCCCTCCTTCTCTTACACTTTCTTTCTTTTATTTACTTACTTTTTTTGAGAATTTTCTATAAGGACATATTTTCATTCTTAGTAGACCAGATTTAGAGAACCAGCACTTATGAAGTTGAACCAATAGTTAGTAAGCATTTCACTTATTAGCCAAACTCAATAGCTGTATGAGCACTTTGTTTCAAGATAGTCTCTGAAATATTATTCTAATTTCTCTGAGCATAAGGATTCTGACTATCACTGGTATAATCTTTTTTTATGATCATACACTTAACCTTACATACTTGGCAAGAAATAGATGAGGAAGAGTTTTTGTTTTATGTTTTTTTCATTGACCAGATATTTTAATGTATGTTTCAGTCTACTTTTTTAAAAGTCTACTTAATTATTTTTAAAATGTTTAATTCACCTTCTCACAAGAGGGTTTTCACATATTTAAAAGCTTTTTTTAAAAAATAAATAAATAAATAAATCTTTTAGCTGATTAGGGAACATTCTAAGTATATAATAATTAGATTTAAGAGGATTCTTTTGGAGATGCAATTTAAAAATTCTAAATGCATGATACACACTTCTGTGGAAAGCATAATAATCACCTATACAATTAGCTAAATGATTCTCTTGAGTTCAAGAATATAAATTGGTGAGTGGCTATCTGCATTAATCAGATAATTTTCATGTTTTACCTCGGGTGTAGACTTTTGAAAATATTGCTTTGTGAGGTTTTATTTTAAGTAATAATTCATTGAAATGGAAGAGAAAAAGTAGATTTAATCCATGCTTAATATTTATATGATTTTTGAGGGATTTAGCACTATACCTCAGAGAGCCATGGAGGAAAGGAAAAAGCCCATCCAGAAGTTTCTTGGATTTGTTTGTTCATTCGTTTCATTCATTCATTCATTCATTCATTCATTAAACCCTTATTTTGCACCATAGTCATGTAAGGGAGTTATAGACTCATGCATAAAAGTTGTGATTGCTGACTTACAACACATCAACTTCAGGTGATAGACTGACATTTGACACATGAAAAAACAATAAAGTTATCGTATTTATTAATCTATTTATAATTTGTTTTGTAATAATTTTATTGCATATAATAATAACTACCACTTGAACTATGTTTGCGGCCCTATGCTAGGCTCTTTCAGTGCTCTTTCATGCTTTCAACTACTCTGCAAGGTTGATGTGGCACAGTAAAGGAGCTAAAAGACCAGAGTCAGATCCACATTATCTGGGACCAAAATCTACCTCAGCCCTCTTAACATCTGTGTGACCCAGAACAAATTGTTTGATTTCTCCTTGCCTTTGTTGCTCAGGTACAAAATGGGAGAAATAAAATCATCTGTGATTTCCATAGGGCTATTGTAAAGATGAAATGAATTGATAATATGCAAAGAACTTGGAACAGTGCTTAATAAGTGTTGGCTAGCACTGTGGCAGTTGCTGTTGCTGTTTGCATCTTCATTGATAGGAAATAATATACTAGTATTACAAAAAGAGTGTATCTATATATTAACTTTGTCTGGGGATGAAGTAAGGCAAGCCTTTTTATAGAAAGGGATGTTGATTTGGTCCTTGAAGGTTGGGTGGGATTTCAGTTCAAGTGAGAAAAGGCATTTTGGGGAGGAGAAATGAAATAAGTATAGGTGTGGATATAGGATAGTCCGAAATAAGCTTGAGAAAATAATGAGAAATTTGGGAGTCTGGAATGTAAGGTATATGGTGACAAGAATACAAAGGCCAGATTATAAAGTACTATGATTTGGTCTATATAGACAGAGCAGGTATGTATGTGTGTGCCTGTGTGCGCATGTGGGCTCACACACATGTTCACATAAGCATTCACATGGAAAATCCATTGACTGTGTGAATGAATTTGGCTCTCAAGTTGTTACTTTATTTATTTAATTATCCCCATATAATTTTAGCACTTATCAAAAGCTGATCTGAAAAGGAGTTATAGGAACAAAGGACATCACTTAGGTACAAGTAATCACTTAATTTACGTTAATAGCGCCCTAAGTCAGGACAGCAGCCATCAGTTAAATAGACCAAAAATTAGACTGAGATCAAAATTACTAGTTCAGGCACAGTATTAATTTTCTGATTGATGTGAGTAAGAAAGAACCATTGGGCATAGCTTCAGCTGTATTTCAAGGAACCTGTACATTTCTTCCAATTTATAAAGTATAATCAATGAATCACCAAGAAGGATTACTTGTCAGCTATAAGACAGAGCGTGAAGGATGAAGCACTCCTGTATTCCCCTGATGTCAGTTGATCTATTAAATTAACAAGCATATAGATAGATTATTTAAAGATCAATTTAGCCAAGAATTGCTTTCAAATGAATACATCAGGCATCAAGTCTTTTTTTTTTTTTTTCTTCCTGAGATCGTTTTGTAATTGGAATACATATTACACTCAACTTCTCATCACAGGACTCAAGCAGTTTCAATCAGGAGTCTTTGCTCTTTCTGCAAAGTGTGTGAAAATCAAAAATGAGCAGATCCACTTCGTTATGTATAATGAAGAGATCTGTAGTTACTCTGTAAGTAATAGCTGAAGAGAATTGCTAGAAAAATACTACTTGCTCACATCACTGGCACTGGGCTAACACTTCTCTCTTAGAAAATCTTTTCAGCATGAAAGTTTGGAATTAAGTTCCTAATAAACTTAGAAAGTCCAACAGCTGTGAGTAATTATGATACAAGCATATCAATCCATGTGCAAACAGATTTATTCGGTAAGCTCCAATCCTCTTGCTAACCCTTCACTGCAATAATTAAGCACACTCTAATGAGTTTGTTAGTAATTTCCATATGATTTTCCTCCTAATTATTATTTGAGTTGCCCATGTTTATAATACTTAGTAATATCCTTAAAGTATCAATGGTGAAGACACAATTTTGGCTGGTGTATTAATTTGTATTTTCTCATTCATATGCTAAATAAACTAGGGGAAAACATTTATTTAAAGGTCAACATTTTTGAAATTGGATTCCATGTGGATATGCTCATTTTTATATACTTATTCAATGCCCATGGAATGAATGAGTCATCTTAGCCTAAATCAAGTTATATCTTCTCCTGTGTAAAGAACTCCAAATTCTTAACATAGCTTTCAAGACCATGAATCATCTGGCTCTACCTACCATTCTGACTTTGTCTCTTACTATTTACTTACTCTGGCATACTGACTTTCTCCCTAATTCTCAAAAAAAGCCAAACTGATTTATACCATAAAGTCTTTGAACTTAGCACATTTCTACCTGGAGTATCCTTTCCCCATCATTTTATGTGGATGGCTCAATTTTGTCAGCCAAGGGCCTACTCAGATAACACTTCGCTGGAGAAAACTTCGTATTTTAGCATTTTAGTCAGTCATTTTCTATCAACTCACCTGATTTTATTCATTTATTTTTTTTTAAATCTCACCACTCTTGTACATAGGTCGTTGGTTTATATACTATTCTCTCACCCAGAATCTAAGCTTCATGATATGCAAGGATGCCATGTGAAATATCTCATTCATTTCTTTATCTCAGGCCCTAAAACACTGCCTGGTGCATGGCAAATTCTTCATGAATACTTCTTCAATGAACTATTAGATGAATGAGTAGGTGGAGCAGGAAGGAATCTCAGCTATCTGATCTACCCCTTATTTTATAACGAGTAAACTGAAGTATATTTACATCCATGATTTGTCACCAGAAGGATACAGCCTCCTAGAGCAGATCTAAAAACGTAGGTCCCAAACTTCCTGACTCCTGTCTAATGCACTGTCATTCTGCTACTTGCCTTCATTTTCACCTATCTGGTTGTGCTGTTGAGAGATATATTTATATACATGATATATATGACATGTATACTGGTACAATTTAAAGATTTTGAGATTTTTGAGTTAAAATCACACCAACTTCAGTCCTTTCTAGCTATATAGACAAGACATTTAACCTCTCTGGCCTTTGGTTATCCCCTCTATGGAAGGGGGGACCCCCCAAAAAATAGAATTATTTTTTGGAGGGTAGGTCTCTTATAGTACAAGCTTCCTCCCACTAGGTAAGTGTTCTAGAAACGGCATCAGTGTACTAGCCAATGTTATAAGAGGTTATGGTCAGCTTCAGTGATTTTTTAAAAATTTTTTTTGTGAGACTGTTTCAATGTGTTTGCCATTTCATGATGGGTAACTTACCAGAACACCAGTCCACACTACGCTGAGTGTTCAACAGTTTTTGACCAAATATGGCATGACCCCTATTCCCCAACTTCCCTATTCACCCAATCTCACTTTTTTTGTTTCCCTGGATGAAAAAAAAGTCCTCAAAGGGAAATATTTTGCCAATGTGGAAGAGGAGGAAAAAAAAATGGCAGAAGCACTATAAGGCATCAAAATTAATGCATTAAAAACTACTTTGAGCAGGGAAAAATGCCTCAATAGTTGTATTGCATCAAACAGAGAGTCCTTTGAAGGTGACTGAAGTTTAAATGTGTAAAAATAAACACACAGTTTTTTATAAATAAATTCTGGGGCTTGTTTTTAGTCCCCCATATATAATAGGGATAATATGAATAGTAGTAATATGCTAGCTGTGCCCCATCAGGCAGGGAGTTGTGTGAATCAAATAATAAGACAAATTGAAAATGTGCTTGGTAAACTGGAAAAATATAGCTTGAAATGATAATAATTAAGATCCAGATACCACTTAGTAACAGAATTGAATTCTTGGCATGTCCACTTTTAAATGAGTTCAGACACTGAAATTTCATAGAAATTTCAAAAGACATTCTTACTTATAGAGGAAAGCAAGAGAAATAGAAACAGTAGGAATAGGAAGATATATATATCTATATATGTAATCTCCTTTCCCTCAAGCTTGGTGGTTCTCAAACAGTAGTCCCCAGATCAGCATATCACCATCATCAGAAAACTTGTCAGAAATGCACAATGCCTGGCAGACCTCAGACCTACTGAAGTGGAAACCCTGGGAATCAGCCAAAAAATCTGTGTTTTATTAAACCCTCTAGGGAATTTTGATACCCACTCAAGTTTGAGAACCTTTGCCTTATTTCATTTAATAAGGTAAGCAAGATGATAACATTCATAATTATAAAGCTTTACTGTGCTCATGCATATGTTTATAGAAGTTCATTGCAAAACCCAAAAGTCAATATTGCATCAAAACCTAGAAAGTTAAAATTGCACCAAAGTGTGTCACCTACTTATTTCCCATGACGGAAGGCTCACAGAACCAAATAAACCGTGGAGAGAAGTTACCCATAATGAGATAGGAGACCAATAATTTATCACCGATATATCATGGCTGATTGCAGAAGGAGGTCATTATAATTGCAGAGACACTCCTTCTAATTAGGCAGTTCAATGAGGAAGTAAGGAATTTATTAGGAGGGTTCAGGAAAAACAACAGCAACAAAAAACACATTTAGTTTTATTGGAAAGATGGTCACTGGTTTTTCTCCCAAAATTCTTGTTTTTTCACCTCTCAAACAATACTCCTAGAATTAACAAGGGAGCAGAATATATGCCATAATGACTTACTAAATCTTACTAAGATAGTAAAAGTTAGAGCATCAAAATCAATTTTAATCATGAAACAAATAGGTATCCGAGTCAAATCTGCCTGCTTCACTTATAGTTCCGTGAACTTGGGCTAGTTAGTTAGCTTTCTCTGAGCTTCAGCTCCTCAACATTGAAAAGAGAATAATAAAACCTGCTTCAGAGAGTCATTGTAAAGTCTAAGTAAAATAATGCACGTAAAGGAACCACTAGTATATTCTCATGCCTGGCACAAAATGGCATTCCTCAATGGCAGCTTTTCATTTTCCTCCTCTTTGGGCAAAAAGCAGCAAATATGTCTTTTTAAGACTCCATATCTTCTCCTCTCTGGCTGCTCTCCAAATTTCCAAAATATTAGGCATTGAGAAAATGAGAAAGAGACAATGAATGTGAGAAGGAAGACATGATCTCAAAATACAACTGTCAGCATAGGTGGTATTTACAAGATGAGCTCTTTCTGCTAAGATAACAGTACACAGTTTAAAGAAAGACTTAGGTACCTATCTAGAATGTATTGGATGCACAAGTAGACTCTTGTTCACTCCTACACCTCTTCTTTCTCCAAACAAATATGTATGTGTGTATATATATATATACATATATATATATGCTTTTATACATACACATTCATGCACACTAAGTTGAGTCTATTGTAAACTTTTATTATCTATATGATATAAAGTCGTTGTTTATTATCATTCCTGTGAAGTACAGTACAAGTATCACAGTAGAGCTTAAAATCAGAAGATTTAAGAGAAATAATAAGTATAGCAGAACTATAAAAGGATTGGACATACAGCATTTTTCCATGGAAGAAATACAATACTTGGAAAAACTCTGAACTCAAAGAAGGAATCAAGGACTAATTGTGATATCTGAGCTTGCATACAAAGTTTAGGAATACCAAGCCTCCTCACCCCCAGCATGTTTGTATGGATATAGTGTATGTGAAAGGGGTGCATTGGAGGGGCAACATCTTTTATGAGGAAAGTGAAAGAGACTGCTTCTACAAATCAATCACATGACTTTATGCCTGACACAGCAATGCCACTGTTCTCAGTGGACAAGTGTATGCCATCATGGATCTCCCACAGAATGTTCCCAGGTATCACTGCAAAGTAGGATGTGACTTTGTAATGACAGCACAGCAAAGAGCTTCTCTTTCAGCCTCCCCCACAATTATTTTTAAGTCATCTATGTATCAATTATGGACTCTGGGTTTTCCTTTTAACAACTTTATAGAGGTATTTTTATTTATCATAACATTGTTCCATTTGAATGTGAAATTCAATGATTTTTAGTCACTTTGCTGAGATACCAGAACTATAAGTCAGCTTTAGAACATTTTTGACCCACCAGTAAGATCCTTTATGCCTATTTATAGCAAATCCCCATTCCACAACCAGCCCGGGGTGATGACGAATCTATTTCCTGTCTATAAATTTGCCTTTTCTGGACATTTCTTACCAGTGGAATCATATACTATGTGGTCCTTGCATCTAGATTCGCTCGCTTGGCAGAATCTTCTTTGTATCTCATTCATGACATAGCCTGCGTCACTGGTTTATTTTCTTCACTGCTGGATAATATTCCAACTGCTTCTGTTAAAAATAAAAAGGACCATATTCATTTATTTATGTATCTATAAAAACTGAAGAGAAACACATTTCCAGTGAAGAGTAAGATGGATCCGGATTCAGAAGAGAGTTTCAATCTCTGTATCTCACATGATGATGTGGATGATTGTACTTTCTTATTTATTTGTTCATCTTGTAAAGAAAACATCATGTCAAGTGTTGGCTTCTCTAGTTCTTAAAAATAATAATTTCACAGTAGACTCTTCAAACCCAGAATGGTGAAAATATAAAAGCAATTTCTGGCAAACTGTGGTTGAAAAAACTCCTAGGCATTCATTTGGAGAGTGCTGTGATGCAAACATGTGTTAAGTAATGTAACGGAGTTAAAAATTATCATAGTATTAAGATGAGTCATAGAAATCTGAAAATAAGTAGAAGATTCATTACTTTTAATATATGAAAGTAAATTAATTCAGTATCTCATAGTTTTGTTGATTTCACTTTCTTTCATATTCTAATATCATGTCAGAGAGATTGCTGCAATATTTACATATTGTCTTTGCTGCATGCAATATAGTTACACTCTCAAATTATCCACCTGGATTCATTTAATTTCATAATGGGTTTCTTTGGAAGTTGAGTTGTGGAATGTCATAAATGTTCAGGGAAAGCATGCCACTGAGGACTCAGAAATAATATAAAAAAGCTTCTAGTACACATGCTAAATAAAAATGGGTCACATAAAGTTTATTAACTGAGCAAATTAAACCAGCTTGATAATGGGTGTTTCACATGAAATTCCTGGAGCGGAATAAACGTACTTTGTAACTCCAGATTTCAGCTCATGTTATTCTCACTTAGCATGTGACTTTTTCTCTTTTCCCAGTTTCTCTTCTAAGTGGGGCAAGTATTCTCTCTTTCCCTTGAGTAGCAGACAACCCTTCAAGTATAGTATGGATTTCAAGACTCAAGCAGTTCCAGAGAGTTGAAGAAAAGGGTCAGGAGGTGGATTTTTGGTGGCAAAACAATAATGGTGGGGGTTATATTATGCACTCGATAAGTGGTAGCTACCACATGTATCCAGCACCTTGCTGCAGATATTGCAAGCCTTCAATAAGATAAATGCCTTATGATGTAGCTTCTATTATTGTTCCCATTTGGCAAGTGAGAAAGCTGAGGCTCAAAAAGATAAAATAACTTTCTCAAAATCATGCAGCTAGTAAGTATCAGGGCCAGGACTTAACTCTAGCTCTATCTAATCTTAAAGCCCATGTCCTTTTATTTATCTATTTATTTATTTATTTATTCTGAGTTGGAGTCTCACTCTGTTGCCCAGGCTGGAGTGCAATGGCACACTCACAACCCCTGCAGTCTCTCCCTGCTGGGTTGGCGATCCTTCTGCCTCAGCCTTCCAAGTAACTGGAACTAAAGGCATGCATTACCACGTTCGGCTACTTTTTGGATTTATTGTAGAGATGAGATCTCACCAAGTTGTCCAGGCTGGTCTTGAACCCCTGAATTCAGGCAATTCTCTTGCCTTGGCCTCCCAAAGTGCTGGGATTACAGGCTTGAGCCACCTGCACCCTGCCAAGCTCATGTTCTTTTTATTTATTTATTTATTTACTTATTTATAAATTTTTTCTAATTGTAAAGATGTGGGGTACAATTCAGGTTAAGTACACAAATGTTCATTATTGCAGGTACCCTTGTTGATGAAGTGTGCCCTTCCCTCCCCAGCAGTTTCCCTCAGTTGCCAATCCTCACAGTCAGCCAACAATTTTGATGCACAATTCAACAAATTTTTGTTATATTTTCTTCAGTTCTGCTCGTTACTGGCTGTCCCCACCCCTCCCCTAGCTGTTTCCTGCTACTGCCAATCCTTTTCTTATAGTATTATGATAATTGTTCAAGGTCCATTTATGAGATGCTATGAGAACTCATTCTAGAAAAAGTGCTACATGCCTCATTGCTGAATATCACTATGGTCACCTTCAAAGTACCCTCCTTGGGAAGCTATGCTCTGATGCCAGGGCCTAGTCCACCTGTCAAAGCAATTTTGGAACTCTTTTTCTGGAATGGCCATCAGAGCTGTCATCATATTATACTTGATGCCCTGAATGTCATCAAAATGTCTTCCTTTCAATATTTCCTTTACCTTTGGGTAAAGAAAAAAGTCATTAGGGGCCTGATCAGGTGAGTAGGGATGGTGTTCCAATGCAGCCATATGTTTACTAGCTTAAAAACTCCCTCACAGATAGTGCTGTTTGAGCTGGTGCATTATCATGAGGCAAGAGCTCCTTCGGGACCATTTCTGCACATAACTTTCTCATGCCAAATTTTCAGTTATGATTTTCCTAACTATTTATCTATTGATGTTTATTTGATCTACTATATTTCTCACAGTCAGCCAACAATTTTGATGCACAATTCAACAAATTTTTGTATATTTTCTTCAGTTCCGCTCGTTACTGGCTGTCCTGACCTCTCTTCATCGGTGATGCTTTCTCTTCCCTCAGAAAAACGTTTAATCCATTTATACAGTGCCATTTTCTTCATGGCATTATCCTCATATACTTGAACTAACATGTCCCTGATTTCACTTCCACTTTTGCCAAGCTTAACAAAAAATTTAATGTTTGTTCGTTGTTCTAATTCAAGCTCTGACAGTCTCACGATGGCACACAAAAACATGCAACAATAATGAACACCACTTAGCAAGACACCACCATAGATCGATACAAGCACAACTGTGAGACACTGATATACCAAGGTTATAAAACCATACTGAGTTGTTTGTACAGTGCTGCCAATGTAAGTGCACAGTGGCAAGTTCATGAACTTATATACTGTCTCTCACAATGGCAGGCAGGAGTCCTGCTCCTTCTACTCCTGCCAGTACTCAACTACAGACAGTCATTCATGTTTCCATACTGGGGATATTTTCTGAGGAATGTGTCATGAGGTGATTTGTGTCATTGTACAGACTTCATAGAATGAATTTACACAAACCTAGATGGTGCAGCATACTGCACACCTAGGCTATAAGGTATGGCCTAATGCTCCTGGGCTACACACTTGTACAGTGTGTTACTGTACCAATGCTGTAGGCAATTGTAACACACTGGTAAGTGTTTGTGTATCTAAACAAAGAAAAAGCACAGTAAAAAATACGGTCTTATAATCTCATGGGACTACTGTCATATATGGGGTCTGTTGTTGACCAAAACATCATGTGACATATGACAATATATTAACAAGTTAAATGAGCTCCAAGGTCTCAGTCTATTAATCTAAAGGATGAGAGGTTCATTCTACAGCAGGTGTCTTTTCTTGAGCACAATCAAATTTTCATTTCCCTAATCTCGTAAAATGACTGACTCATGGCTGAGGTGAAGAAAGAATAACTAAATTGCTTGCTGGGATGGAAAGAGGTGCTAGCAGTGAGGAAAAAGCAGTGTTCAAACACAGGATAAGGGTAGGGAAAGAAAGGTGTGGAGTTGCCACGGGATTCATGGCAAGTGACTATGAAACCCAGCTTGGAAATCTCCATCAATCTCTGAGGCTTCCTTGATGCTCTTCACAAGAAACACTTGTGTGTTCTTTTCCTTTTGCCAGGTGCATATCATTTAGAAAGTATGGATGTTTTCCTTATTTCTTTCTAATTTATTTTAGTGACTATGAAGGAGTAAAAGGAAATAACAGTGTTTTTACAGAATACATTTATAAGCCCTTCAATGGATATTATCCAGTAAACAAGAGTTTCACAGTATGTTATCAATGTTAGTTTGGAGAAGGAAAGGTCAAAAAGTTAAGTTTTGATATCTTTATATTTTCACAAAGGTTATTCCCAAAGAGCTATATGTAAAAAGAAAAAAAAATGCATATGTGTGTGAGTGTGCGTGTGTGTGTACATAAAAAAAATCTTTTCTGTATAATTTCAAGTAATGGGTTTCACCTTGTAGCTCTTTTCTGCAAAAGGTGTGCGCTATTATCTTTGGATACACTGATGGTATCTGTGTAATGGGTCATTATTGAAGCGCTGGCTTATTGCTAGAAAATGTTATTAAATGCGGTGGGAATATGATTATTTCCATTAAAATACCAAAAGAAAGGAGAAAAGTAAAAATACAAGAGGTAAATTCTGAGGAAACCACTCTGGACCTCAGAAAATGAGGCCATTGGTGCTAACAGTTCGAGTTGGGGCTAACTTCTTTTTTTTTTTTTTTTTGAGTTGGAATCTCACTCTGTCGCCCAAGCTGGAATGCAGTGGCACACTCACAGTCATCCCAGCGTCGAACTGCTGGGCTCCGTCTATTCTTCCACCTCAGCCTTCCGAGTAGCTGGAACTACAGGCACGCACTACCATGCCCTCTAATTTTTGATTTATTGTAGAGACAAGGTCTTGGCAAGTTGCCCGGGCTAATCTTGAACCCCTGGTCTCAGGCAATCCACTTGCCTTGGCCTCCCAAAGTGCTGATATTACAGGCTGAACCTCTAAACCCAGCCGGGATTAACTTCTTTGTCCAACTTAACTAACTTAGTCTGTTCCACTTCAGTTAGTCAAATGCTGTGGGGCAGGAGACAAACTCAAGGTGTACTGGAGCTAAGCAGGTAATGTAAATGAGTGAGCCAGGCTGGCTGGTAATAGAGACCCGGGGACACAGAGAAAATTCCATATTTCCCCTCATCTCGTGATAAGAAAAATAATAGCATACGTACAAAGTTAAAAAGTAACAGACATTCAACCCCAGTGTCAGGCATATAATTGAGAGTGAAAGGACTATGGCAAGCCAGATGGCTCATGAAAAGGACACAGCTATAATTCAACTCAAGCCAATTGCTCCTTCCATCTTGTTTGGAAGATTGGGTCAAAATACAGAGGAGGGTAACAGTTGTTTGCAGTTGAAAAGAAAGAATGCAGTAATTAAAAAGCCCTTTAATACTCAGATAGGTTTGGAGATGTGGGACAATTTCTCTACCTTGTTTATTTCTTGTTGGTTCTGGAACTCTCATGGGTTCCAGGGATTGGGGTGTGATGATCTCAAAGATGCAACTTTGAGAAATGACTCTGACAGTGCTATGTCAGGTGGTGTGGCATTAACAAACCAATCCTGGGGCCTTGCAGTAGTCTGCAGAAGAGACGTAAAGACTGGAATTAGTGTAATATCATTGGAAACTTCCAGACAGATGGGAGGTTGGTGAAGTTGATGGATCAAGAGTAGGGTGAAAGAGCCAAGAAAATAGCCACTGACAGACTGTCAAGAAAGATGACTCCACTAACAAAACAGGACCAAAAGAAAAGAAGGATGTTGTGAAGGAAAAGTGATGAGTTCATTCAGTATTTACTGAATTATTTCATATGGACAGACATTCTCAAGGAGCAGGGAAATGAATAATTCACAGCTGCCCTGGAGGTGCCCCCCAGCCTCAACCTCACCTGTAGGAGGTGCTTATAGGTTCACTGTTAGATATTTTGAGCTCAAGATACTGGCAGAACCATTCTCAATTTAGAAACTTGAGCACTGTCTCAACTTTCCCTCTCATTTATCTCCTATGTTCAACCTTTCCGTACGGTTTGACTGCAAGTCACCCTGAAGTTTTGTTTCAAAGAGTGCCTGGGGCACAAAATCTGTAAAAGCTTTGGCTGCAGATTTCTTTCTGTCCGAAAAGCAATACTTGGATTCTGCTAGGGTACATCCCCATGTGCACACACCTTTTTGGAAAACCACAGAAGTCAAACAAGGGTACGGATGAAATTACAGGGAGTCAAATAGCCGGGCTCGGTGGCTCAGCCTGTAATCCTGCACCGTGGAAGGCTGAGGTGAGTGGATTGCCTGAGCC
>CAUYQG010250806.1:0-29762 GCA_963574415.1 Tarsius wallacei
GATCCTTCCGCCTCAGCCTTCCAAGTAGCTGGAACTACAGGCGCGCGCTACCATGCCCGGCTAATTTTTTGATTTATTGTAGAGATGAGGTCTCGCTTGCCCAGGTGGGTCTCGAACCCGCGGGCTCAGGCAATCCACTCACCTCAGCTTCCCAAAGGCGCGGGATTACAGGCTGAGCCACCGAGCCCGGCTCATACCACATTTTCAAGCCTCCAAGACACACACATGCTGGTTCCCTACCTGGCACGTCCTCCCCTCGCTCCTTCAAATAGGAAATACCTGGTGCTTCTTCAGGACTCAGGTCAAATGCAGCCTTCGCTACTACCTTCTCTGACGGCCCAGTAAGCACAGTCACTCTATATAATCTCTCCTTTGTCATTTATCCCAGAAGTAGTTAAGAGTACACTGGGTCAGAGAGAAGTGAGTATGAATCCTGGTCATGCAACTTACTAGTTGTGCAACAGGGATACTGGCCACAAGATGGCCCCAACCATCCCCACCTCCTGGTATTCATACCATGTGCAGTCCCTTGCTACACTGTATCAGAGTTGGTCTTTGTGACCAAGAGAAATGGTATGTCACTTGAGATTAGGTTATAAAAGATATTATAGCTTCCATCTTGGGCTGCCACTCTCCTCCTCTTTCTCTCTTGGATTAGCTGCTTTGGGGGAAGCCAGCTGCCATGCCCACCAACCCTATGGAGAGGTCCACATGGTACAGAACTGAGGCATGCCAACAACCATTAAGTGAGCCTAAAAGCGGATTCTCCAGTGCCAGTGGAACTTCAAATATCTGCAGCCCATGCTGACACTTTGATTACATTCTGGTAAGAGACCCTATTGCAAAACTATCCAGCTAAACTTCTCCTGGATTCCTGAAACTGCAAGGTGATAAACGTTTGCTTTAAGCCACTAGGTTTGGGGGTAGTTTGTTACACAGCAATAGATAATGAATATACCTGGGAAAGGATGGGAACTACTCAGGATCTGCAGTAAGAAAACTGGGGTTCAAGTTCAGGTAATGGTGCCTACTAGCAGAATAAGCCTGGACAAAATATTTAATCTCCTGAGCCTCAGTTTCCTTACTTGTAAAATAAGAACACTGAACTACAGCAATACATGCTATAAAGTAAATAGAATATCCTAAAACTATAATCAAGCTAGAAATAAAGTCTACAGCAAAAACAAATCTGAATACTGAGATACTGAGGTTCAGGACCCCATCTTAAAAAAAAAGCAGCCGGGCTCAGCCTGTAATCCCGCACCTTTGGGAGGCTGAGGTGAGTGGACTGCCTGAGCCCGTGGGTTCAAGACCCGCTTCGGCAACTTGGCAAGACCTCATCTCTACAATAAATGAAAAATTAGCTGGGCATGGTAGCGCGCGCCTGTAGTTCCAGCTACTAGGAAGGCTGAGGCGGAAGGATCGCCGGAGCCCAGCAGGTCGAGGCTGCGGTGGCCAGGAGCAGCCACTGCACTCCAGTCTGGATGATGGAGTGAGACTCCAACTCAAAAAAAAAAAAAAAGCAAAAAACTTATCTGTTAAGTGCTATAAAAAGTAAATTTTCACAGCCTTTGAACTGAAATAAAGAATCAGAATTACCCAATTACCCAATTAAATACCCAAAAAGCATTAAAAAATGCAAACTGTAACCCACTGACCTAAAAGTAAAATTTATATTGTCTCGGACCTAAAAACCCAAGACTATATAATCTATAAGACATCAAAAAGCTGGAGGTCTGTGCTATTTAAAGAGTAAAATCCTTTATCCTTCCCTAGATCACTGGCCTGTCCCTGGAATAAGGTACTCTGAGTTTGCTGTGCACCAAATTGCTCTCGTGTCCAAAATATGGAGGTAGTAATTCTGTTGTTAGACTCACTAAGATGTTTTTAAAGAAAAGATAATATGGATATTTGGGATCACATCAATGTGGCACAGCTGTTCCTGAGTACTAAATAGAAGAATGTATAAGTGGCAAAAAAGAAAGAAAACTTTAAGTCTTAAACTTTATTAAAATATGGTGATGAGGCTGGACGCAGCAGCCCAGGCCTGTAATTTTTTGGGAGGTGGAGGTGAGAGGACTGCCTGAACCCAAGGGTTCGAGACCAGCCTGGACAACATAGGGAGACCTCATCTCTACAATAAATTTAAAAATTAGCAGTGTGTGGTGGCATGTGCCTATAGTTCCAGCTACTGGGAAGGCTGGGGCGGAAGGATTGTCTGAGCCCAGCAAGTTGAGCCTGTGGTGTCCGTGAGCGTGTGCACTCCAGCCTGGGAAACAGTGTGAGACTCCAACTCAAAAAAAAAAAAAAAAGTGGTGATGGTCAGGTACAGCAGCACACACCTACAGCTCCAGATACTTGGGAGGCTGAGGTGAGAGGATTGCTTGAACTCAGGAGTCAAGAAATAAGCCTGGACAACACAGTAAGACCCTGACTCAAAGAAAAAAGAAAATATGATGATTTTCTGTGGCCTCTAGTTGTCCTTGTTGTCAGAATTGTGACAATCAGATCTCCTCAGGAGACAGGAATCTCCCAGCCAGGCCACTGGAGACATAATGTGCCTTGCTAGCAGGACCTAGCTAAACTGCTAGGACAGTGCAGGCTAGGAATGGATCAGAAGCCTATCGCTCTCACTGTTTCCTCCCTTCTAACTACTGCTGACTACTTCGATGCTAAAGCCCAGAGACAACTGGGTGGCTGCTGGTGTCACCTGTCTTTGGAATACAATGGCCACAATCGCCGTGGGAACGCCCCGCCCTGCTCCTCACGCAGCATGCCTAGAGCAACCACGAGGACGTGTGCAGAATCCAAATTGTGACTTGAACTTTTCCTCCTTTCTGAAAAGATGTACAAATCCAGGCCATAAAATGTTGTCTGACATTTCTCCACACACAAAAGCATTTTTCTTGACATATACATAGACCATAAATTTTCTATCACACAGCTCTTCAAAACAGATCAGCATACATTAAATGAACCACGGTACTTACACATAGAGATCCATAGGAAACTCCTTCATCATGTGTGTTACAATAAACTCTACCATTAGGTCTGAAAGGAAAAAGGAGAGAATCTGTATCAATTATGAAGGGGTACCCAAAAAAATCAGTAATTATCTTTTTGGAAGGCGGGCCTCTTGTAGTACACTCAGAATTTGTTCCTCCAGACCAAATGGTCAACCAAAGTTTCTATCTGGAAGTTTTGAGACGGTTATGCCATGATTTGCGGAAGAAACATCCCGAGCTGTGGTAAAGAGGTGACTGGTTCTTTCACCACAACAACCCGCTTGCCCACACCACACTGAGTGTGCAGCAGTTTATGACCAACAATGGCATGACCCCCATGCCCCACACCCTCCCTGTTCACCTGATCTCACCCCAAGCAATTTTTGTTATTTCCCCAGATGAAAAGAGTCCTCAAAGGGAAACATTTTGCCAATGTGGAAGAGGTGAAACAAAAAATGGCAGAAGCACTAACAGGCATCAAAACCGACAAGTTCAAAAACTGTTTTGAGCATGGAAAAAGCGTCTCGGTAGGTGTGTTGCATCAAACAAAGGTACTGAAGTTTACACACATGTAAGAACACACAATTTCTTATAAATAAATTCCAGGTTTTTTTTAGGTCTTCCCTCATACAATGAATTTCATTCCTTGCCTTTAGAAAAAAGGCTTCTGAGTACACCTTGCATTCACAATGAATGGCATCCATTAACCACATCTGTATTCACATGCACTTAAATTTAAATAAAGCACTTTTTGCAACACTCTTCACCACCTGCCACTCATAAAGTAACAAGGAAATTGGTTCATTCTCCTACTTCCAGAAGCATACCTTGCCCTGCCAGTAAATTCACTGCATAGGTATTTCATACCATGGCACACCATGCAAATGACAGGGAAATCATACCGTGAGACTACAGCAGCAAGGAAAGCGAACAAAAAATTATGGGTCCCATTTGTGTAACCAGAGACTTGGCTCTAAAGCTATGTCAGTCTCTCCTATCTCACTATCATGCTCAGTTTGAAAGGCATTGACTGAAATGGTCTGCGGGGCTTTGGGTCAATAGATGCTGATTATATAGTCTTAATTACTGATTCTAAAATCAAGCAGATTTAGAAACTGGGGCTGAATATCCTAGTGAAATGGGATTAAGAGTTCAGCTAACTCCCTGAGGAAAATGCAGAATTCTGGACAAAAGTACCCAAGATACAGCCCCTACCTGTCAATTCTGTCACCTTCATCTCAGCTTAATTTACTCAGAGGAGGATTTATATGTCTGAACCTTGAACTTCAAGCCTTCTGATCAACTGACACATCAATTTGGACCAAGAAAGGGAGGGAAGAATTTGAAATCTTGATTGGGAGTAAAATATTTTACAAATTTAAGCCATGTCCCAAGTTTAGACATAGCCATTTGTCTCTCTGGAGTGATTTTTTTCTTTGAATAACAGCCCTCTTGACTGAGCACTCTATTCACTGGGTTTGTTTAGCCAGACACAACAACACAGTTTCTTGGGCCAAAGAAGAAACACAACAGCACTCCTCTGAGGTAGAAGCATACCAACCAGGAACTCCTCCTCATCTTAACCATGAAAACCTATCACCGTCACAGAAAAGTGCCCGTTTTGATGATACTCACTCACCCAATACAGCGCATACTAAAGGACGGCAGGGAAGGTTCTTGTCTGCCGCCTTCTTCCTGTGTCTCATAGGCTTCGTACACAAAACAAGAAGAAAATTAGTAGATGCCTGAACTGGTATCCAAGAGCCCACCATCCTATTTCTCACGCAAATAAATCATGATTACAAGTGATGCTACCTTTTCTTTCTTTTTCAAGTGGGGGGGGGGCGGCGCAAGGAAGACTTGCAAATGCTTCTCAGTTATCAATGCAGGCTTGTGACGAAACACAACTCACAGCAAGACAACAGCCCCACAGGACACTGAAGCATACTATCATGGAAAGGCTGTAGTTTTTACTTTGATTTTACCTATACAAGTGGCATCACTAACAACAAAAACTGGTGTTTTTCTTGGACAATAAATAATAAAGAGAAGAGGAGGTAATGGTGGCAGCTACAGAGGAAGTCACGTACCAGTTACAAAAACCTGAAGTAAGTTTCAATGTAAACCTCAGAGAGATTTTTTTTTTAACACATCCCCAAGTTTTAGGAAATTTCCTTATCCTCCTCTCAGATGAATAAATCAGAGCAGCAGCTAGTCTTAGCCAATCAAAGATCAAACTATAATTTGAAAACAGAAGACTCAGATTCATCTCCTTGTTGAAATCTGTGCTACTGACATTTTCTAGCCTCACTGCTGTGGATATATGTTTGTGAATCTTTCTGTCCTCTCGACAAAGAAAAAGCTCTATGAGCCGGGTTTGGTGGCTCAGCCTGTAATCCCATGCTTTGGGAGGCTGAGGTGAGTGGATTGCCTGAGCCCGCGGGTTTGAGACCCGCCTGGACAACTTGGTGAGACCTCATCTCTACAATAAATAAAAAAATTAGCCGGGCGTGGTAGCGCACACCTGTAGTACCAGCTACTGGAAAGCTGAGGCGGAAGGATCGCTGGAGCCCAGCGGGTCGAGGCTGCGGTGGCCAGGAGCGGCCACTGCACTCCAGTCTGGGCACTCCAGTCTGGGCACTCCAGTGAGACTCCAACTCAAAAAAAAAAAAAAAGAAAAGAAAAAGAAAAAGCTCTATGGCACACAAAAAAAAAACCAACAACAGGCTTGGGCCTGCTGCAGCAGTCATGCACAACTTTCCACCCACATTTGTTCTTGTAGAATCAATTTCACACCAACCCAACACAAAAAAAATTTCCTCCAAGAAAATACAAGAAATGGCCATTGCCTTGCTGAGCGATGGTATGGTCGTGTGCTCTTTGAGCTATAGGTAGGCCATGTTTTCTTAAGCTTTGGCCCCCTCCCCTACCTTGGGGAGGTGAATCACCTCTTTCTCTCTCTCTCTCATTTACTTTCTAAATAAACTATATTTTCTAATCTAAAAAAATAAAAAGAAAAGAAAAAACAAGACGCAAAAGAAACACTTACCATTCTATGTAAGTTTACACGAAAATTCATGTTGTCATCATGCAAAAATGCATTGGCATACTGATCCTAATAAAAATAGAGAAAAAAAGCAAGAAATGAGAGTCATATTTAAGATACTAAGTTTGTAATCTATCACACCTCATAGAAATCCTTGGACTTGAAAAACTGCTTTCAAGGATCAGAGGGAAAGTTAATGGGATGAGCTTAAAGCCTTATGTCAAACCCTACTTTAGCTATGAGATTTTACTTGTGTATAATTTCCCAATGTGTCTCTAACTGGTCAAAAATCTCTAAGCAAATTAAAAACAAGAAAAATTAACACACGGGAACTTGCAGCAAACGCTGAAAGGACTCTGTTTTCCTATTTCCTCTTCCATCCCATCTGCCCAAGGAGCTGGCTCTGTTTGTGACAGCTTAGAGGTTTTCGCAGGGGCTGTAGGATTCGTGTAAAGGCTCCACATGACACTTCAGGAGTGGCAGGAAAGGTCTGGCTCTGCTGGGAATGGACTCAGCACAGCAGGAGAAAACTGCTACACACGAGGCATGGACCTTGTCTATCCTGGCTTTTCTGAAGACTGGAAAATCAAAACCCTCTCACCATAGAAGGATAATAAACATCCCTTGGCCCCTTCCCAACACCTCTTCTGAAGATCTGACATGTCTACAGACTCCAATTACTGGGAACTGTTACAATTTGTGGAAAACAACTCCTTTAAAGATTTCTTAGAAAGAGTGCTGAGGAGCAATCACACCAGGCTCTCTGCCAATAAGCAGCTCTTCCATAACCAGCTACCCAGTCTCATGAAAAGGTCATCTTTCCAGAGAACATAAAAAGAGAAAAGACGGTGAGTGATCGCTACTCCATGTGGACCACCTTCGCTATTTTTAAGAGAGAAAAGAGCAGAGTACAGAACAGCAAAGGGGAGGCTGCAGCTGCAAACTCAGCTCTCAACGGACTCAAGTTCTGCCATTCCGACGTGTCACCAAGATCTTCCTTCCTAGAAGCCGAAGCAGCTCCTCTTTCTTCCCTTCAGCTCTTGTTCCTCACCACAACGGCAACCTGCCCATATTTCGGGGCTTCCAGCTCTCCTCTCTGGCTTTACTCTTCACCCCACCAAGGAAATCTGAGTTCCTTTTTTATTTCACTGAATTTTTTTAGAGACAGGGTCTTACTATGTTGCCCAGGCTGGAGTTACAGTGGCTATTCACAGGCATGGCTATTCAGAGGCGCATTTGTTTTCAATTGAAGTCTCACACTGTCGCCAAGGGTGGAGTGCAGTGGCACGTCCATGGCCACCACAGCCTCCACCTGCTGAGCTCAGGTAATCCTCCCGCTTCAGCCTTCCACGTAGCTGGAACTACAGATGCTTGCCACTACACCTGGCTAATTTTTTTATTAATCATAGAGATGAAGTCTCGCTAAATAAATTGCCCAGGCTCAAGCAATCCTCTCGTCTCTAGTTCCCGAAGTGCAGCTCACAGGTGCAACTATAGCACACTATAGCCTTGACCTCCTGGGCTCAAGCCATCCTTTTGCCTCAGCCTCCAGAGTACCGGAACTATAGGTGCCACCACACCCAGGCTCCTGAACTCCTTTCTCAATTTGTTAAATGCAAAAGACCCAACATTGGCAGCTTCGAAGGGGCAGAATTATTTTTTCTAGAGAGGTATAAGTCTCTTGTTGAAAACTCTTAACAGCCAAAATCTTCCAGTTCTCAATTATAGAAATTACATCACAATTCATTACTAACTCACCTAGAAGAGGCTGACTGAGCTTCTGCTATGTGCCAGACACTGAGAACACAGGGGATAATGGAGACAAAGTCTCTGTTGACAGAGCTTGCACTCCAGTGGGAGTGACAGACAATACAAAGGAGAAGGATCTTCTCTCCCAAACTTTAGGAACTAACATTAATGAGACAGGAACTGGGGTGGGGCAAGGCAGGAAAAGACAGCACTCTGTAAAAATAAGAGACTGACTAATAGCAGAAGGCTGGTAAGACCTACCTCTGCAATACATGTAAGGATAATCAGACAGAGTTTGCCACTGTGAAGCCTGTGTTCATCTGTAAAATAAATAAATAAATCAATAAACTCTTCTCTGTCAATCATCCAGACCATGTTTCAATACAAAGACATATAAAAAGAAACAGTCACACTTTTCTTTCTCCACAAAATTCATAAATGGAAATCAAGATATTATTAGAGAAGTAACTCTTGCTTCCCTCCTAGGCAAAAGAATTCCCCCACAATATTTTTTCTTAAGTACCCTGGTGGTCTGTTAAATAGCTAACCACCTTCCTGAGAGCCCTCTCTTATTTCGATTGTCATGGTCTAAATCGGGGACATACCCTTTGACTCTAGATCAGGCTTTTGCGTCCAGATGGTTGGTCCATTCCTTTCTCCACCTCCTCAACCACCAGCTATAAACACCACCATCTGTAACCACCAACCCACAAATCTAGAAAATTTAATGACTGTACAAAGCAAACTGGCAATAAAATCAAAAATAAACTAACTGGAGACAAGGGCTCAGCCACGCTTCTCCTTGCATTGTACACATTACTTATGACCTGAAAAGTTGGGGACTCTTGATCATTTTTCTTCCTGTCAAAGTTAGTCACACAACAAATATTTGCTTAGCACCTACTGTGTGGCAGGCACTGTGCTAGGCACTAGAGACAGAGCACTGAACTAAACACAGGTCCCTGGTTTCCCAGAACTCATATTCTACTTATTAAAAAATTTTCCAGCTGGGCACGGTGGTTCACGCGTATAATCTCAGCACTCTGGGAGGCCAAGGCGAGAGGACTGCCTGAGCCCTGGGGTTCGAGACCAGACGGGGCAACTTGGCGAGACCTTGCCTCTACAACAAATCAAAAAACTAGCCGGGCATAGTAGTGAGCACAGCTACTTGGAAGGCTGAGGCAGAAGGATCGCCTGAGCCCAGCAGGTAGAGGCTGTGGTAACCGTGAATGTGCCACTGCAGCCCTGGAAAAAAGGCGCTAAAAGCAGAGCCAGATCAAGGGGATGAGAAACACAAAGTTCTGGAGAATGGACAGGAAAGGAGTGAGTGAGAAGGGGACACAGAGATAGCTTCAATGACATTAATAAGGCTGTATTTGTTTAAGTTGGGTGGTAGGTTCACTTATGCTCATTCTATTATCATACTTCATAACTTATGACAGTATTATACTCTATACTTTATACCTTATCATACATATCTATTAAAAGTATATTTTTGTGGGTATCAAACAACAAAAAGATAATAAGGGCAAAAAAGATAATATTCTGGGAGAAATAGCAGAGCCAGGAAGAATGGCTTCTACTGAAAATATCACGAGATGCTATTAGCTGAGGCATGCAGCTGGTCAGCCCCTTCAGGTCAGGGGCTGAAGGACCAGAGGTGGGCCACTGAAGTCTCACAGGAGCCATTTTTGAAATTAACTCATCATATCTCGTCTTGTCCTTTGCCTTACTTAAGCTGTCTGTTGGCGAAGACCTAATCCAGTCTGAGTTTAAAGACACTATCTGAGCCCACCCACTCTGCAATTAATCAGCCCTTAATTTTGCCTTCCATTTTATGGATGGCGAGTGACCAGGACAGAGAGGTTTATATAATCCCTTAATCTAGAAATGAGTTCCAAGGGCCTCAATTCACTGTTATATCAGGTAAAGCTAAAAGTTCATTTTCTGGGTCATATCCATGTAGTTTCTCTCTTCTGGGGCTGCTGCAGTATTTCCAGAGAAAGAAAAAGGCTATCCATTTCCATACAAAAGCTATGGCCTCAGGAAATTCCAATATACAAGAGTCTTGTTATCTTTGCCTGCCAGGTCTCACCTGCAGGTCTCGGAGGTTCGGCCATCTCTGTAGCTCCCAATGGGCTGTTCTATGTTGGGAGTTTATGACATGGACTACTTGTATCTATCTCATCCCTGTATACAGCTTTCTCTCTTGAAGCACACTCATAAGGCACCAGAGAAGAAAAAAGTCAAAGTTTGCAAGGCAGAAATCTCCAAGAGCTAATGCAATAGGTCTGAATAGAGCACAGCTTAGGCTCTGCCCACCTGGCTCCTTTCTTCTCTGGCAATTCTTTTCCCTAGTTATCTTTTAGCTCTCTTGTCTCAGTCTAACAAAGTTTCCTTCTTACTCTAAAAGCCTCCAAGTCAGGTGTGGTGGCTCACGTCTGTAATCCTAGTGCTTAGGGAGGCCATGGTGAGAGGACTGCCTGAGCCCAAGGGCTCGAGACCAGCCTGGGGCAACATAGCAAGACCTTGTCTCCACAATAAATTAAAAAATTAACTGGGAGTGATGGCACAAGCCTATAGTCCCAGCTACTTGGAAGACTGAGGCAGAGGGATCAAGGCTAAGGTAGCCGTGAGCACACCACTACACTCCAGCCTGCGTGACAGAGTGAAACTCCAACTTAAAATATAAAATTTTTTTTAAAAGCCTCCAAGGCCGGGCTCGGTGGCTCAGCTGGTAATCCCAACACTTTGGGAGGTCAAGGCGAGTAAACTGCCTGAGTTCTCAGGTTCGAGACCCACCCAGGCAACTTGGCGAGACCTTATCTCTACAATAAATCAAAAACTAAGCCAGGCATGGTAGTGCATGCCTGTAGTTCTGGCTACTTCGAAGGCTGAGGCAGAAGGATCACCGGAGCCCAGCAGGTCAAGGCTGCAGTGGCCGGGAGCATGCCACTGCACTCCAGTCTGGGCAACAGAGTGAAACGCCAACTCAAAAAAAAAAAAAAAAAAGCCTCCAAATCTTGGTCTTCCACTTCAATAAAGCTCTTGCCTCTCAGTTCCATTCTGCAATTCCTGAAAGCTCTCAAACCAGAAACCTGCTCACTTCACTTGGCAAGTAACAGACTTCTAAAGTATACTTAATGCCAGCCTAGGCACATTGGCTCACGCCAGTTATCCCAGTATTTTGGAAGGCCAAGGCAGGAGGATCACTTGAGGCCAGGAGTTAAAGACTAGACTGCGCAACACAGTGAGATCCCATCTCCGCAAAAAATGTTTAAAAATTAGCCATAAAGCCGGGCTCGGTGGCTCAGCCTGTAATCCCATGCCTTGGGAGGCTGAGGTGAGTGGACTGCCTGAGCCCATGGGTTCGAGACCTGCCTGGGCAACTTGGCGAGACCTCATCTCTACAATAAATAAAAAAATTAGCAGGGCATGGTAGCACGCACCTGTAGTTCCAGCTACTTGGAAGGCTGAGGCGGAGGGAATCGCCGGAGCCCAGCAGGTCGAGGCTGCGGTGGCCGGGAGCGGCCACTGCACTCCAGTCTGGGTGACAGAGTGAGACTCCAACTCAAAAAAAAAAAAAAAAAAAAGAAAAAGAAAAAACAATGATGTATACTTACTGCCTAAGGAAACCTTAAACCACCTCAACAAGGCATCTCTCCTCATGGAAAGTAAGTGGCAAAAACCACAGTATTTTAGCAATTTTGCTTCTACAGTGCAACCACTTTGTTTATCTGGAAATCTGAACTTTGTTCATGAACATAATTAAAGAATACAACTATTGAACAGTTAGTTCCTAAAATAGGATTTAAAGATTCTGAAAAGGAAGATTTATGAAGGAAGAATATATGCCAAATTATTGAGTGATTAATGCTAGAGAGTTTAATTACAAAGAACTTTCACTCTCTAAGTTAACTACCGCTAGAATGTTTTAATTTTTAACAGGAAATATTTCAATCACTTTTGTGACTAGGAAAAAAAATACTTTTTTGTTTATTTGCTTTGAATCAAGGCCTCACTCACTCTGTCACCCAGGCTGGGGTGCAGTAGCTCAATCATGGCTCACTGTAGTCTTCACCTCCTGGGTTCAAGCAATTTTCCCATCTCAGCCTCCTGAGTAACTGGGACTACACGTGTGCACCACCACATCTGACTAATTTTTCTATTTATTATAGAGATGGGGTCTTGCTATGTTGCTCAGGCTGGTCCCAAACTCCTGGGCTCAAGCAATCATCCTGCCTTGGCCTCCCAAAATGCTGGGATTACAGACGTGAGTCACTGCATCCAGCCAAGAGAAAAATAATTTTACATAGGAGAGGCTCACTGGATCAACCTGTAGGTAACAAATAAAATGCTAATTAAAATGTTCATTAAGAGGTACCTGCATGATCAATGTTTGTATACCTAACCCGAAATTGTACCCCACATCTTTATAATAAAAATTTTTTTAAAAGGTTTATTAAGATGCCAAGTGAAAGGGTGAAATGCCAAAATGGAATAGCTTTAGCCAAAGAGCAGCCATTTTAAGCTTTGTCATCTTTAGTGTTTTATTTTAACTTGTTCTCAGTTAGTAACAGAGGACAGAACCAGTTTACCAGAAGTAGTCACTGATAATTGTCTTACAACCCCCACAAGTATGCTTTGTACTAATTAACACCAGGTATGGTTAAAAACATGTTCTAGGAAGCATCTTTGGGACACTGGGGAGATATGAACTAAATGCTACCTGACATTAGAGAATTAGATATTGCTGACTTTCTTAGATAAAATAATGGTATTCTAGATATCTAGGCTATCTAGAAAAATGTCTTTAATTTTAGGAGATACATGTCAAAGTACTCAGGTATGAAGTAGTCATGGTATCTGCAACTACAATTAATACGATTCGGCCAAGATAACAATAACAACACACACAGAAACTTAAGAGCAAACCAAATATAGTAAACTGTTAATGAGTAATTACTTTGATTTTTAAAACTTCTGTATAATAAAATGTTTTCATTAATAACAATTGGAGGAAAAAAATGTTAGCTCAGAGAGCCAAGTGTGGTGGCTCATGCCTGTCACCCCAGCACTTTGGGAGGTGGAGGCAAGAGGATTACCTGACCCCAGGGATTCGAGACCAGCCTGGGCAACTTGGTGAGACCTCAACTCTACAGTAAATAAAAAATTAGCCAGGCATGGTGGCATGTGCCTGTAGTTCCAGCTACTTGGAAGGCTGAGGCAGAAAGATTCCCTGATCCCAACACATCAAGGCTGAGGTACCTATTAGTGTGCAACTGCACTCTAGCCTGGGCAACAGAGTGAAACTTAAAGTAAAAAAAAAAAAGCAATCTCAGTGTCACCATGAAATAAAAGGCTTACTTCCTGGGAATCCTAAAATGGGGGTATATTCCACTTATATCAGGTACCCAAGCAATCAAATTCGTAGACATAAGTAGAATGGTGGCTCCTAATGGCTACGGAGAGGCGACAATGGGGTATTAGTGTTTAATGGGTAGAATTTCCATTCTGCAAAATGAAAAATGCTAGAGATGGATGAAGGTGATGGTTTTACAATAAGGTGAATGTACTGAATACTACTGGACTACATACTTAAAAAGTTAAGATGGCAAATTTTATATTGTATGCATTTTTCCACGGTAACAAAATAAGTAAATAAAAATTGTGAATACTCATATAAATCGAGTATAAAGAAAAAACAAAACCAAGATATACACTAGACAGAGCTTGCTGAGTCTCCTCCCAACTCCTTCTCACTCCTAGGTCAACTACTCCACTACTCACCACTAATTAAAAGACCACAGCAAAATCATCAACAGAGAGAGAAGAGGAAAGCAGATGGAAAAAACTTCAACCTTTCCAACGCCCAATTATCTCCCACTTCCACTCTGCATTTCTCTGATGGGAACTGACACTCCTATTTTAAGTGCTAAGGAACACAGTCCCTCTGAATCTCACCTCTTCCTACTGTACTCTGTACAACAGTCCTCTAGTTCTCACCATAAGCTGATGCTTTCAGCTCCTGTCCTCAAAAGGGAATTCCCTGAAGCGTGCTAATCCCCCACTTCCCACACACAAGAGTCTGCATCTACTTACCAAGACCTGCTAAGAAGACTTGCTAGTTTTTGTAGAGACCGGTTTTCTCTCCTGTTCTATTTTTGAGCATTTCCCCAGCTTCAGGTTTTGCCAACACCACCTAATCGCCATCTAGCAGTGAAGCATCACTGTCTTCCAGCAATCGAGACCATGCACAGGAGGCCCCAAGGGTTCGTCTTGTCAAAGCTTCCAAGTATCAGTGCTGCTCTTCGATTGCAGCCGCCTGCCACAACTCCTACTCCCTGAGCCCCTAAAATAGCATGTCTTACCTTTGGTGTCCTGCATGACAATTGAGCTGTACTTCAAGAAGGTTATCAGTAGATTACTGGTCTGTACATCTGCATCCAGTGGGAGTTCCACAGAACTTATCACTGGAATAGAACAGAGAAAACGCACTTAGCCTGCAACACATTCCACCGAACACTTCTACCCACATGGCCGATTTGCCAGCAGGCAAGAAAACCACGAAATAAGCTCTTTCCACAACAGAGGGAGGACCAAGTCCTCATGATAAAACTTTTGTCTACTCTTCTTAGGCTTCCAGAGCCCCTTCCTACTCCCAAATTAGGCCCAATGACCTGCTCTCCTATCTAGGGCCAGTCTCTAGCTGTAGTACTTCTCTCAACATCCTAGGAAGGAAATGTTGCCTCCACTTCCAGCCCCAAGTACCCCAAAAGAGATTAAGGCCATTCTTAAAGATGTGCTGATATCCACCTAAAGGAAAGGTCTGTATTAAATGTAAATGAACTTGGCTTTGATGGGTCTCCTGCTTAAAATAAATTAAGACTCCTTCCTAATAAGGAGAAATCTTGTTCAATTTTGACATCAAGCCTTCAGGCTGGAAGCAGCCATGATGGAGGAGGAATGAGTTAAGACAGAAGTGCATTCAGGTTCATCCACTTAATCCCTTCCCCTGAAAGGGAACCTGAAAAGGAACATCAGACTGAAGAGAGATGAACACTACTGATTGGGACAGCCTGGAAACTGGGTTTTACATGCCCAGCTGCTGTTTCCAGGAAAAATCCTCCCCTCTGTAAGCCAGTCCCCATGAACAGTGAGGGCTCAGACCAGGGCAACCCACACAGAACACAGCCTTGACGCAGACTTCCCAAAACTCTGGGACTCTGCATTAGACCAGGACACCTTGCCAAGTGTTCTTATGCTGCCTAAGACATGACACATAAGCAAAAGGAGACTTATGATGGCCCAGACAAGCTAGAAAATCCATAGCTCTCTGCTACATTTTCAGCCATGAAGATTCAGCTGAGTTGGGATATTACTCATAATATGTATTCATAGCCATAATGGATCCCTCTGGAGTTATTATGAGGTATGCAGAGAATGTTTATTAACAATGGGAACATTTGCATGTTATGGACCCATAATACACAGCAAGCACAGCAAAAAGCCTCATGAAAAGAAACCAGCATGCGCAACCCTCGGCTGTTTTCCCACTGTTAAGCCCCAAGAACTAATAAAAGACAAATATATTTTTATGCTGAAATTACTAAAAGGTCCTAACTCATGTTACGGTTTAATGACCTGAGACTGTCATTTCAAACCACAGCCTATTTTAAAGCTCAGAGCCCATCATCATTTGTTTGCCCAATACAAAGAAGCATCTAACCGGTAAGTGGGACTTTTTTCCTGCTCACACAAAGCAATATCTGGAAAACTTCTTATATAATATGTAGAAATATAGAAGTATAAGTATTTTTAGTTTACCACAAAGTCCTCTTATGCCAAGGCTGAGTTGTCAAATGTCAAGTCTGAGCTGAGAACAAATGTTATAACTAAACTGCTGGCTTTTGAAAAGAATGGCTCCCGTGACATACCTTTAAATATAACTGTGCTACTGAGCACCATTCTCATTTAGAACCAAAATTACAAACAAGGTTATAATATGTAAGACCCCTGCAGAAGAAAATTAGTTAGGAGAGAAGAAATAGAACAAGTAGAGACAGAATACAATCCTTCACAAATTAAAACCCCCTTCCTAAAGAGGAGTCATTCCTTGATCTTTGGCTTCGTCACTTTCCCAGCAGCTTTTGTCAAGGGAGACAGTCACTTGAAGGTAGGCTGTCTTGATCTTCCCACGAGAAAAAATAAAAGCTCACTGGTTGTAGGTAAGTAAGCACAAATCCTGCCATTGCATAATCAAGCGTGTGGGTGGAAGTGTTCACAATGAACCGTCTGAAAGGCAGTCCTCTGAAGCATCCAAACCCCAACATCACATGGAATTCAAACACATATGCATATGTATATGATAGTCATGGAAACCAGGCAGGCTTCATCCTTAAAGAGAAAGTGCAGTATTTCCATTGGATTCTTCAGTGACCTGAATAAACAGCGACAGGCAGGCAATCCTCACTACTTGCTCCTTCTCGTTAAGATATTTTGGGATTTGGCTTTCCATTCTAAACAGACTCCATTTGCTACCGTAGACCTGAGTATCAATGGCACCTCCCTGTCCGGCTTCTGTACTGCTTGTACTGCTGTGAAATGCTACTGCCACTGGTGCTGTACAGAAAAGCTTAAAGGAGAGAAAGCAGAATAGAGAGGGTCGCTTCACACACATGCAGGAGGGAGGCACTAAGAAAGGCTCACAACTGGATTTCCTGTACTTCTTTATCCAAAATGAGGTCAACATTTGAGGCACAACATCAAGTATTAGTGTTGATTGTTTCTGGGTTAAGGTATTCCACCCAACACACTCAGCCTACAACAGAACCAACTCAGGTAACACCAAGTTTTTTGGGCAAAATTCTTAATTTATTACCTGCTACCTTTTACTTGGCTTCAGCAGTAAGTTTATAAAGGGTAAATTGTTGTTATTGTTGTTTTTAGGAGAAGTCTTACATACCCACCAAACTCCCACTAAAATATATTCAGGGCCGGGTGCGGTGGCTCACACCTATAGTCCCAGCACTTTGGGAGGCCGAGGTGAGAGGATTGCATTGAGCCCATGGGTTTGAGACCGGCCTGGGCATCTTGGCGACACCTCATCTCTACAATAAATCAAGAAAAATTAGCTGGGCATGATGGCACATGCCTGTAGTTCCAGCTACTTGGAAGGCTGAGGTGGAAGGATCATCTGAGCCCAGTAGGTCAAGGCTGCAGTGACCGTCATTCCAACCTAGGCGACAGAGACTCAAACTCAAAAAAAAAAAAAAAAAAAATTCTCTCTGTCTCTCTCTCTCTCTCTCTCTCTCCTCTCCCTTGCCTAGGCAACATAGCAAGACCGTGTCTCTACAAAAAATTTAAAAATTAGCCAGATGCAGTGGCATGTGCCTGTAGTCCCAGCTACTCAGGAGGCTAAGGTAGAAGGACCACTTGAACCCAGGAGGTCATGGCTCACAGTGAGCCATGATCATGCCAAAGCACTCTAGCCTAGGTGACAGAGTGAGACCTTGACTCAAAAAAAAAAAAAAAAAAAAAAAAAAGGAAAGAAAGAAAAAACCACTCAGGTCTGTCATCTCCAATCGGGAGTGGTTGGCAGGCACATGACAGTGAATAAATCCCAGGTTCACTTTCTTATTCACTCATTCAACAAATACTATTTATTAAGCAATTAGCATGCCAGGCACTATGCTGAGCATACAGTGGTAAAGAAGTTAGATGTAGTCCTGGCCCTGATTGTACGTTTTGGTTTTTGTCTCTACTCTCACCGAACCTTAGGCAAATTGTTCATTACTCTGGCCTCAATTCCCTCACGTGTCAAATGGTCACATGAGATGACATTACTATTTTACATGATTCCAGTGCTTTATAGACCCCCATCCAAGCCTCCCAAGTACCCTAAGAATTTGGCAGGACAGATCTTATTGATCTTTGAGTTCCACTTCTGATCTAGCACTCCTTGATGCTACAACAGTTCCCTGAGAGGGAAAGCTGAGGTTATGTAGCTTCTTACACAGAGAAAAATAACTTGACTCTCTTTTCCAAATTTTTCTTTGGAACTTCAGGAGTCCCGAAGGGCAGTACTACAGACATACTTAACGGAAAGAATTAACAATTGCTTTTTTTGTTCAACATGCTCATTCTGAAAGAGCTAAGAAAACAAAAGAGGTGGTAGGCTCACCATCAGAGGAGGGTGGTGTGGTCCCAAGTGGTGTGGCTGGGGTTGTTGGAACAGGACTGACAGGGGTTGTCACCAAGCCCATTTCTGGATGACTCTGAAAGGGAACACACACGGATATGAAAACAGAAAATCCTGTTCTCCCTGAGTATCCACTGCTTACTATCTTCACTGGTGTGCCTGGCCTCAGAATTATTACTATTATTATTTCTTGACACAGGGTCTCCCTATGTTGCCCGGGCTAGTCTCGAACTCTTGCGCTCAAGTGATCCTCTTGCCTCAGCCTCCTGAGTAGGTGGGACTATGGATGTGCCCCACCATGCCCCTGGCCTCATAATTAGACAGAAGGCTCACTGAGAAGGGGCTGCTTCCACACTTAGTTCTTATGAGTACCTAATGACTACTGATGCTTGCCAAACTCTAATAAGAAGCTTTGTGGGCTATAATTACTTAAGCAACTAGGTTCCTGCTACATAAGTTTTTCTGCAGCACCATACAAACAGAAAACCAGGGTAAACAAAAACACAGATTATTCTGTAAAAAGGAACAGGGCGCTTGCGGTCCTATCCAGACCTGGAAAGGAACTACTCTCATCAGATTAACCTGTAACAGCCATAGACTGCTCTGATGACCACGTAATCGACTAGCAGATTTAGGTGAGCCAAGGGGACGCCAGTGCTACAAAAAAGAGCTACTCAGATGGCAGCCTTCCTGTAGCATAACAAGAGTGTGTGGGATGGGGGGGCAGAGGCACAGGAAGACACCCAGGAGGGCCCAAAACAGTCGACTCCTCTGCACCGGACCTTTCGCACCACCCCTGCCACACCCACTCTTGAAAGTAAAGCTGAGGGCAACTGTTTAACCCCTCCTCCTCTTTCCCAACAGCTTTTCCAGCTCTCTGCTTTCTCCTCCTCCTCCTTTAACATCAGTTATGGGATGTGGAGAGCAGACACGGAACAGAGTGAGAACAGTGAATCTACATGACCAGTCATGAAAACTGGTAAGTGTTCTCCCAAGCAGATCCCAAACCAGCACACTGCATTTTAAGCATGACCTTACTTTTGTTGTTAGCAATAGATTCCAGATTCCACATCTACTCTTTGAGAAAAAAGGATAAGCAAATTTTCCTTTAAAAGAAACCTACATACATATTTTAAACAGTCTGGCTTTAAGATAAAAACACGTTATCAATTTTTTAAGACAGTTTTCATGGACAGTCCTTGAGTTCTTAGTCTATTTTAGTCCACTTCTGTGCCAACTACTGAGGCTACCCCTCAGGCATGTGACCCAGCACTCAGTATACTATGACTTTCTTTCAGTGTTTGTAGACACTTTTACCTGTTAATAGCTAACCTTATGCTGGACAGAATATGTTTTACTTTTCTCCTCTGGAAATTGGCAAGATAATAAGAAACTTGGCCTATTTTATCTCTGGTTGTAATTCCACAGTCATTTAGAAAGCAGAAAGTCTGACATAAAAATCCATATGCCAGATAATACCCGAGATTTCTAGCGAAGTAATCTCAACTCATTTGGGTTAGCAGGCTCAGTAAGCTCATCAAGACCATTAACTCTGCATGTCATCAGGCCCACTTCCACACCAGACGGAAACACACGCATTTGAAGCAAAGGCAAGTGACGCAGCTCCTCGTGACTACCACTTACCAATGCAAAGCTGGGCTTAAACAGGTACAGCCAGGTAGGCTTTTCAATGGAACGAATCTGTGCAAAATTCAGGAAGAAAGAAGAGTGGGGTTTTCAGTGTAACCAACCTGAGCTAACACTGTGATGAAGTTGCGATTCAAATGAACAGCTTCATAAAGTGCCAGGAGAATGGCCTCATTGGTTCTAAAGAAAGAGAGAAGAAATTGAAGTGGCTCTCCTGGTGGAGGAGTTGAAACACTATAACCATCAAGATGAGATTTCACCCCAGCTCCTCGTCTGAGTTCCTAATGTTCCCCTTTACACACACAAGTGCGCAGCCAGGAGTCAGGCTTAACTTTTAATTGCTTAGGACTTGCTCTCAACTAATCCATTCTCCACCTTCCCTCTGCTTTTCCGCCCCAATCCAGTTAAGTCCTTAAGTGCTCAGGTACCCATCCCTCTTCTGTCTCATTCCAGAGGTGGCTAAGAACAGTTTTTCAGCATGTTGGGAGTCAGTGCATGTAAGACCAAGGCAGAAATTTCCAAGGTTCCAATACTGTTTAAAACCCAAGAGGCATTTGATAAATCACCAACAAAGTATGCATCTGTAAAAGATTTACAAGAGGCAACTTCCAAACTCTCGTGCCCAGCAGGAGGACCCACACTAAAGTCCAAGTCGCTGCACAAGCATGTCAAGCACTTACTGTACTGAGATTTTCTCATGGGCATCTGCTATGAACATGCTGCCCACCTGTGGAAGAAAAGGGGAATTGCAGACTTATAGCAACAGATGTGAGAGGCACTCTGTGCCTATGAAGGCTTTAATCAGTGAAAAGACAAGCTGCTTCCAGCTGGAGAACTTGGAACTCTGGACCCTCAGTCACACACACCAAAACCAGCCCACTTTGAAAACCTTAAGAGACTCATAAGTAACAAAAAAATAATAAGAATCCTACTAAATCATCTTGCCTTGAAGGGCCTTAAAAAAAATGCTGGGCTCGGAGGCTCAGCCTCTCATCCCAGCACTTTGGGAGGCTGAGGCGAGTGGATTGCCTGAGCCTGAGGGTTCGAGACCCACCCAGGCAACTTGGCGAGGCCTTGTCTCTACAATAAAACAAAAATTAGCAGGGCAGGGTCGCGCGCACCTGCAGTTCAGCTTGGAAAGCTGAGGCAGAAGGATCGCCGGAGCCCAGCAGGTCGAGGCTGCGGTGGCCGGAAGCGTGCCACTGCACTCCAGTCTGGGCGACAGAGTGAGACTCCCACTCAAAAAACAAAATAAAACAAAACAAAAAACCCGTATTTTTGTCCAGCTCTCGTTCTCAGTGTGTGTGTGACTCTGATGGCAAGTAAATATTAATCTACACATCCTCTTTCCTGAAGTTGCTCATCTGAAGTCAGAAACTAATGGGAAGAATGTCACAGAAAGCAGGCTGACTTCAACCAACACAGAGCTGTCTCTAGGGAACTATTTGGGTTTCAGAGCAAAACTGCAAATGCCAGACCCATTCTCCATTTTTCAGATCCAGAATCTTTCTTTAATCCTAGCCAGAGCCAGCGAACAGGCAAATGGAGAGGCTGCCTCTAACATGCGTGGTATCAGAGGCTCTGAGAAAAAGGCCAGCCCCTGGAAATGCCTTTGCTACCTCCTCAATGATGCCCAAAACTACGCGCAAACCTGCACAGCTACAGCTTCGTTCAATTGACACAAAACTTTCTCCTTGGCTAAAAAGTAAAGCGCCCTGGGAGCAATACAACTATAGCTCACTCATTTAATCCAACACGAATATAAAGTCCATACTTCTCCAGCCACTGAGAGGCTTTTCTCATTTATGCTTCAGAGTTAAAGAGTTTATCAGGCCATCTCCTGAGAACAATCTCAGAGAAGGGAGAAGGAAGCAATGCATGAGCGGGGGTGGGGGGGGGGGTGGGGGGGGGGGTGTTCTGCTGCTTTGTTGCGGAGGAGAGGAGGCAACTCTTTCCCGCAGTGAACTCAAAAAATTGTCTTGCCGTAGAGCTGAGTACTTGGATATTAGTGCCCAAGAAGACAGATTTTCTAATCTAGCTAGATTCTAGAAACTCCTAGATTTATCTCTTAAAAACTGTCCCAGATTATCTGGTCTACAATGTCAATGCTGCCAGGGTGGAGAAACCCTGCCCTAGAGTCTTACAAACTGGACCAACAACTTTCCTAAACCTTGGACCTCTCAGCCCAAACTCTAAAGCCTTTAGAGGAGTGCTCAGATCTACTCACACTCCCTCAGCCCCAGGACCAGCCACAAGGTATAAAACCACAACAGACAGCCAAGGAGTGCTCAAGGGAGGACGAGATCTAAACCCTAATATTCTGTGTACCACAGGGTCAGTACCCAAAAAGGGTCAACACTTTAGGAAAGAAAAGTCTGGCTTAACATGAACCTTTTCTTTCATCTTTAAATAATTGATTGATTAGTTTGGGAAAAAAATGAGTCCTAGAGAGACCAAAGCTTTTCTTTCCCCTATCTCACTTGATTTTGAAACTCACTAAAGGAGATACAGTTCCTAATAATACCTGCTCTGTGCAGCCCCTCTCTCTTCATCATGCCATCAATCTCAAACATCTGAACTTCTGAGCCCAGATTTACCTACCCTGTAGACCCCATGTATTTCTGAGCAAAAGAGAAAAAACAAGTAGGACTTACCATATTTGTTAAAGCAGAGAAAAAACCACTCTGGTGTTCCTCTTCCTTGTCTTTATATTGCCTGAACAAAAAGAACTAAACTCAACTTCAAGGTTATGTATCAAGTATGCCTTTGTCTTTGGCGTTCTAGGTAATCGGGGCACTCCTAAGAGCTCTCTGACTTCAGAAAACCGCGAAGCACTATGGCCATCCAGCCACGGCAGTGCCCCCTGCACGTGAAGAGGCACCCGTCTGCTCTTGAAGCGGAGTGTACCAAAATGCCCGGACACTTTGGGAGAGACTTAGAAAGCAAGCTGCAAGTGGGAAACTGCTCTATCACAGGACTGATCCAGTCATTTTCCAAACAGACTATTACTTGAAAGGTGTGACCAAAATCACTGCATGGCTGTAACAGTGAAAATCTTATTTCTCTTTGGGAGGCTGAGGCGAGTGGACTGTCTGAGCCCGCGGGTTCGAGACCCGCCTGGGCAACTTGGAGAGACCTCATCTCTACAATAAATCAAAAATCAGCCGGGCGTGGTAGCGTGTGCCTATAGTTCCAGCTACTTGGAAGGCTGAGGTGGAAGGATCGCCGGAGCCCAGCAGGCAGCAGGTCGAGGTTGCGGTGGCCGGGAGTGGCCACTGCACTCCAGTCTGGGCGACAGAGTGAGACTCCAACTCAAAAAAAAAAAGAAAATCTTATTTTTGAAGGATGAGGAGGGAAATCTATGAACTAAACTATTCATAGAAATGGGATAGATTTGAAGCTCTGATACCCGTGTGTGAGGTAAGTCTGCAAAGAAACATGAAAGATCCTTCCTGGCCCTTGCCAGGATTAGGGATTCTGGTTTCCATTCACTGATACCAGAGGGAAAAAAGGGAAGAAAGCATCAATGAAGAGAGCCC
The DNA here is from genome assembly GCA_963574415.1 of Tarsius wallacei. Taxonomy (NCBI): domain Eukaryota; kingdom Metazoa; phylum Chordata; class Mammalia; order Primates; family Tarsiidae; genus Tarsius; species Tarsius wallacei. The sequence continues at coordinate 23,188 of CAUYQG010250806.1, forward strand.
CCAGAATAAACAAGGACTCTGGGAAGTTGAGGTTGATTCTTGATGAAAACAAAACACCTAAGTCAGGCATGGTAGCTCGTGCCTATAATCCCAACACTCTGGGAGGCCAAGGTGGGAGAATTGCTTATACCCAGGAGTTCGAGACAGCCTAGGCAACATAGTGACACCCTGTCTCTACAAACAATAAAAAAATTAGCCAGGCATGGTGGCACATGCCTATAGTCTCAGCTACTTGAGAGGCTGAGGCAGAAAGACTGCCTGAGTCCAGGAGGTTGAGGTTGCTGTGAGCCGTGATCGTGCCACTGCACTGCAGCCTAAGTGACAGAGTAAGACTCTGACTCAAAAAAAGAAACAAACATCTGTCAAACTAGAGTTACCACATGCTTTCTTTTATATTTTTTAAGAACAAAGAAAAAGTGGTGCTCCACAACTTTTTTACATAGGAAATATGTGTATGATCCGCTGGGCCAAATGAAAGAGCCTACTTACGACTGGAAGACTAGTTAAAACGCTCTGCAGTAAAATACCTCAAGTGGCAAAAGATGTGCCTAATTGCATAAACTCAGGATGGACACTAATCTGGTGGCTACTTTCCCCCAGCATTAAAAACAGCAGCTGCTAAAGCCATCAAGCCAAGCTATAGCAAATATATCTGCCAGGGGCTGAACCTCCAAATGCTCTTTCCAGAGTCGAGTGCGAAAAAACCTGTTCCCAACTCAACCAAGTCAAATGAAAATGAGCCCCTTCCATTCCAGGTGGACTTACCTGTTGTATTCAGATAAAGCCTGAGCAATTACAAGTCCCATTCCCTGGAAGAGAAAAGATAGCACAGGTGAAGTAAAAGAGCAACCTTTGGGGGGCAGTGGTGAGACTAGGTCAGGGAGAATACTGATTATAACCCCATGATCCATGCCCAAGAACTCCTGCCTGAAAGTTGGCAACAAGGACAGAAATTCTGAGAGACACTGTCAAAGCATCCAAAGAAACTTACTTCTATGAAAAGATTTTTTTTTTTTGAGTTGGAGTCTCGCTCTGTTGCCCAGGCTGGAGTGCAGAGGCATGCTCACGGCCACGGCAACCTCGACCTGCTGGAACTACAGACACATGCCACCACACCTGGTAATTTTTTGACTTACTGTAGAGATGAGGTCTCCCCGTGTTGCCCAGGCTAGTCTCGAACCCCTGGATTCAGAAGTCCTCTCACCTCCGCCTCCCAAAGTGCTGGGACTACAGGCGTGAGCCACCACAGCAAAAGATTTTTTTCTTAATGTTCCCAGGTACAATGAAAAGAATAACAAGGGGTGAAACAGACCAGCCCAGGCTGGGTGCTGGTGGCTCAGGATCACGTGAGCCCAGGGGTTCGAGACCAGCCTAGGTAATTTGGCGAGATGGTGAGACCTCATCTCTTCAGTTAAAAAAAAAAATTAGCCGAGCGTGGTGGTGCGCACCTGTGATTCCAGCTACTTGAAAGGCTGAGGCAGAAGAATCACCTGAATCCAACAGGTTGAGGCTACAGTGGCTGTGAGTATGCTACTGCACTCCAGCCTGGGCAACAGAGCGAGACTCCAACCGCCCCCCCCCAAAAAAGAAACAGACCAGCCCAGATTATCCACAATTTCCCTCACTGGGATCATTTTCACTTTGAAAGAGAAGACCAAGTTAGAATCTTCAAAGAAAAAAGCCCTCATATGTCTCTGAAACAGCCACAAAAACAGTGACCATGAGTTCCATGCTAAATGAAAGTGCATATGGACAAGCAGCAGGAAAACAGAAATGTAAAGAGAAGAAGCACCCGGTAAGCGTTAAAGTGACTTATCAGCTTTCCCCCAGAACCTGTGAAGCATGACACAAAAATCAATTAAGGCCACAATAATGAATCATATGTGCACTTTTTTCATAAGGGAAATTGGAAAAAATAAAGAGGGCAGGATGGAAAAGAATAAAGCAAGACATCTGGTCATCTTGCTCCTCCCTATATTCACAGATCAGATGTTATTTTCCAAACTTTCAAGGATACACACACACACACACACACACACACACACACACACAGATATATATAGCAGATATAGATCATCCCCATGTTTCAGCTTCATCAAGAAGCCAGGCTATAAATATTATCTGGCTAGTTCTAAAAGAAGGAATCTCCCATCATTTAGTCATCTAAGCTTTCTTGTTCTTGGATGTGTAATTTATTGACTCTGTAGGATAATCAACCTCGGCATATTAGGATATGAAATATAACCAACCACTTCTTCATGATTGGCAAGCAAGTTTCCCCTCAAACCTTCCTTCCATGACAGTAAGACAGTAGCACAGATGCACTAAAAAGAAATACCAATTTCTTCTCTAAGCCAGATAAATTAAAAGAATAGGCCAGGCTCAGTGGCTCAGCCTGTCATCCCAGTGCTTTGGGAGGCCAAGGCCAGTGGATTGCCTGAGCCCACAGGTTCAAGACCAGCCAGGCAACTTGGCGAGACCTTGTCTCTACCACATATCAAAAATTAGCCGGGCGTGGTAGCACGCGCCTGTAGTTCTGGCTACTTGGAAGGCTGCGGTGGAAGGATCACCAGAGCCCAGCAGGTTGATGCTGGGGTGGCTGTGAGTGTGGCCACTGCACTCCAGACTAGGCAGCAGAGAGAGACTCCAACTAAAAAAATAAAAAAAGAATAACTCTCTGCTCTCTGTTCTAAATGTCCACTGAAAGTAAGGCTACTGGAAGCAAATAACTAAGATCATACACAAGAATCTAGATACTCACATTGAGCGTGGCCTCATCATCCACGATAGACAGCTTCACAATATAAGGATTCACAGACTGTTAAACAAGAGAAGAGACTCAAGGTAAGCGTGACCTAGTTAAGAACGCCTATTAGCTATCTCACTCTGCCTGCTGACTTCCCCCATTTCCAGTACACTCAGTGTGTGTGGGCATTCATCAAGTCCACATGCAGATGCAGATACACACACACACACACACACACACACACACACACACGTATGTATGCACGCAATCCAGTTCTGCTCTGTCTTTTCCCCCATGCTGCATAAGTATAGGCCTATGTCCAACACTTCTCCCATCTTTCCCTCTTACTTATTTCTAAACAGTAAGTAAATGCTTCACAAAACTCACTTTGTCCTACCCTACCAATAATTTACTAAGTCCATAGGGATAGCCATCTTTTGGGGGACATAAAAGCCTCTTGCCATAAGGCACATATTTATAAGGTGCTCACTTATATTCTCATCCCAAAGGCTCCCTAACCATTTCACAAACTACATGCAAGGACTGATTCACCCACCCGTAAAACAAAGCCACCTTGGGGGTGGAAAGTGGCAGCTGCTTAACAGCCAGAGAGGCCATTTGTGGAGATCCGATACCCAAATAACACTGCAGGGGGGGCTGAAAAAAAGGATATAATTACCCAAACAACAATCTGGTCAGAACACTGGGGTTTAATGATTGTCCCATCACTTACAGCACTAGAAGATTTCTTAAGTTTTTCCAAACCCAGTCTCAGCTGGGCAGCATATGGAAACGGACATGTATTTAAACTCATAATGCAACTGGACCATCTCCTACAAGTGGGATAAGAATCAGAGACCTTTCTTCTCACCCATAGGATGTGAGGAAAGACCTCATACAGCTCAGGCACTAATCCAAGAGACACAAGAAACAATAGTTTTCAGACTGGCAGTTTTTATAGCTACCAAGAAAACTCATTACCAATAAACTTGAAAATCCAACTGATAGGCTCATTCCCCACATAGACCTTATTTAATCAAGTTTCTGAGGGCATTTCTTGCATGTCAATTGGGAACAGAGAAAGAGACAGCTTTGCTTTCTTAACAGCCCAAATGTTTATAAGGTTTTATACAAAACAACTCAAGAAAGTAAAACCCATTCCATTTGTCCCTTGCTCTGACAGAGGAAGGCTCACAACACTTCTTCCTAGCCAACAATCAAACTCTACTGGTGCTACAGACTTCAGAGAAGATCCAGTGCAAGTGGATCCTTGGAAAAGAAAAGCAGCCAAATCGGTTGACCTAAAGACGCTGCCATGATGAGAACACCACCAGAACAGACCACTGTTTCTTGGCATAATTTTTGAAAGTTCTAGTTACCGGAAAGTACACTGTTTTAGGTAACAATAAGGATCATCTGATTTCCAAGGCCAGCATATGCTTCAGTAGCAGTTGAGGGAAAGGCAAAGGTTTGAGTTCTAGCCCCACTGCCTATTAATCGTGACAAGTTAGGCACGCTAATTAACCTAAGCTTAAATCCTCATCTGTAAAATGGAGATACAGGTTGAGTATCTCTTCCCTGAGATGTTTGAAATCAAAAGTGTTTCAGATTTGGGGTATTTTCAGATTGTGGTGTATTTGCATTATGCTTATCAGTTGTGCATCCCTGATTCAAAAATCCGAAATGCTCCAATAAAAATTTCCTTTGGGAGCCGGGCTTGGTGGCTCAGCCTGTAATCCCTCGCCTGGGGAGGCTGAGGTGAGTGGATTGCCTGAGTCCGCGGGTTCGAGACCTGCCTGGGCAACTTGGTGAGACCTCATCTCTACAATAAATCAAAAACCAGCCGGGCGTGGTAGCGTGCGCCTGTAATTCCAGCTATGTGGAAGGCTGAGGCGGAAGGATCACCGGAGCCCAGCAGGTCGAGGCTGCGGTGGCCGGGAGCGGCCACTGCACTCCAGTCTGGGCGACAGGGTGAGACTCCAACTCAAAAAAAAAAAAAAGTGAAGGAGGCAGAGGACAGCAGACACTCTCACTGTTGTCCTGCCCATTATGCCGTTCACAATGTATCTTTCTTTTAAGAAATCTACCTTTCCTAATTAAAAAAGCAAAAAGTGAAGGAGATAAAGACTTCCCTAGACAAACAAAAACTGAAGGAGCTTATCACTCATAGACTTACCTTAAACAAGGTATTAATATTAAAGGGAGTTCTTTAAGTTGAAACAAAAAGATGCAAAACAGCAACATAAAAGCAAATGAAAGTATAACTAGCACTGATAAGGATAAATATACAGAAAATACAGAATAATATAATACTGTAATGGTGGCACCTAAATCAATTTTAACACTAATGTAAAAGCTAAAAGACAAAAATATTAAAAATAACTATAGTTACCAAAACATTTGTTAATGGATACACAATACAAGAAATAAGTAAATTATTACATCAGTCATATAAAGTGGGGGAATGGGAGTAAAGTGTAAAGTTTTTATTTGCAGTTGAGTTTAAATAGCTATCAGCTAAAAATAAACTGCTACAACAATAAGAAGTTTTATGCAAGCCTCATGGTAACCACAAAGAACAAATCACAATTCTATACATAAATATTTATATACATAGTATGTAAATATATTTATATGATATTTATGTAAATATATTTATATATTTGTGTGCACTCAAGCTAAACATATAAATCAAGCATTTATGTAACTGAAATGTAAAATAGACAGCAATACAATAATGGTAGCAGACTTCAATAACCCATTTTCAATAACGGATAGATGATTCAGATAGAAAACCAATAAAGAAACAGGAGACTTGAACAATACTATAGACCAAATGAACCTAAAAGTTATATGCAGAACATTCCACCCAACAGTAGCAGAATACACATTCTCCTCAAGCACACATGAATACTTTCAAGGATAAAAGGATAAATCACACACTAGGTTACACAACAAGACTTAACAAATTTTGGAAGGTTAAAATTATTCCAAGTATTTTTCCAACCACAGTGGAATAGACTAGAGATCCATAAATAAAAGAAAATAGAAAAATTCACAAATACATGGAAATTATACAACAAACTCTTGAACAACCATTGATCCAAAGAAGACATTAAAAGGGAAATTATAAAATATAACAAGACAAATGAAAATGAAAAAAGAAACCCCAATGTACCAAAACTTATGGAATGCATAAAAACAGTGCTAAGAGGGAATTTTACAGCTATAAACCTCTACATTTTAAAGGAAGAAAAAAAAAAAACTCAAATAAGCAACCTAGCTTTACACCTTAAGGAACTAGAAAAAAAGGTGAAAACTAAATCCCCAGTTAGCAGAAGAATAAAATAATAAAGATTAGCACAGAAATAATTAAATAGAGAATAGAAAAGCAATAGAAAATATTAACAAAGCGTTTTTCTGAAAAACTAAATAGAGCTGACAAATCTTTAGCTAGACCAAGATAAAGAGAGTGAAGACTAAAATAGAATCAGAAACGAAAGAGGAGGTATTACAATTGATACTACAGAAATAAAAAAAATCATAAGGGACTGTTATAAAAATTATACGCAGCCGGGCTCGGTGGCTCGGCCTGTAATTCCGCGCCATGGGAGGCTGAGGTGAGTGGATTGCCTGAGCCTGCGGGTTCGAGACCCGCATGGGCAACTTGGCGAGACCTCATCTCTACAATAAATAAAAAAAAAACAGCCGGGCGTGGTAGCGCACGCCTGTAGTTCCAGCTACTTGGAAGGCTGAGGCGGAAGGATCGCCGGAGCCCAGCAGGTCGAGGCTGCGGTGGCCGGAAGCGGCCACTGCACTCCAGTCTGGG
>CAUYQG010250812.1:0-28053 GCA_963574415.1 Tarsius wallacei
GGTATCTATCTGAGGATGGGGAGACACCTCTTATCAACAAGGGTACCTGAACGAAATATTTTTGTATGCCTAACCCCTAACTGTACCCCACAATAACATAATAAAATAAAATAAAATAAAATAAAATAAAATAAAAAAAAGAATATAAAAAAAAAAATACTTGTAATGAATTAAGAGTGCATTTTTTAAATACAAATGATGCCTTACCCTTCCAGTTGGTCATCCAATAATGGACACATTAAAAGTTATCTCTCCAAAGTTCATTTTTGGACCCAAGAAAGTACAGTTTTCTCTTAGCATTCATGGAGGATTGCTTCCAGCCACTACCTCACCCACACCCAGACACCAAAGTCCACAGATGCTCAAGTCCTTGGTATAAATGATGTAACATTTTCATACAACCAACATAAATCCTCCTGGATACTTTAAATCACCTCTAGGTTACTTATACCTAGTGTAGTTGCTGACCTTTGTACAGCATGGGGGTTGGGGCATAGATCCTCCTACACACAGTAAAAAATCCAAGTGTAACTTTTAACTTCCAAAAACTTAACTGCTAATAGCCTACTGTTGACTGGAAGGCTTACAGATAACAAAAGCAGTTGATTAACACATACTTTGTATGTTATATGTATTCTATACCTTATTAAAGTAAACTCGAGAAGGACAATGTTATTCAGAAAATCATAAGGAATAGAAAATATATTTACTATTCATTACATGGAAGTAGATTATCATAAAAGTCTTCACACTCTTCATCTTCACATTGCGTAGGCTAAAGAGAAAGATGACAAGGAGGTGTTGGTCTTACTATCGGGGTGACAGAGGCAAAATAAAATCTACATATAAGTGAACCCTCACAGTTCAAACCCATATTGTTCAAAGATCAACTGTACAATATAAATGCTATGCAAATAGTTTTTGTATTGTTTAGACAACAATGACAAGAAAAAAGTCTGTACATTTTCAGTATAGATGTAATTGTCCATTTTTTTCGATCCAAAGTTGGAAACCACTGATATGGAGGGCTAACTGTCTTAGTACATTCATGCACCACATGGTATTTCAGTCATTGACAGACCGCATATATGATGGAGACCCATAAGACTATCATACTGTATTTTTATGGAACTTTTTCTATATTTAGACATGTTTAGATACACAAATACCATATGTTACAATTGCCTGCAATAATCAATAAAGTAACACACGGTTCATGTTTGTAGTCTAGAAGCGACAGGCTATACTATACAACCTATGTGTTTAGGAAGCTATACAATCTAGGTTTATGTAACTACACTCTATCATGTTCACACAATGACGAAATCACCTCACAATGCATCTCTCAGAATCCATCCCCATTGTTAAGCGATACACAACTGTAATTAGTATTAGAGTTCTGGGTTTGCTTTTAGTCTCATCTCGAACTGAGTTTCGGGACAGGAGCAGGTTACTTGATTACCCTGAGCTTAAGTTTCTTCGTGTGCAAAATGAAGAGTAAAACACTTTATTTATCTGGTTGTTGTAAGAAGATTTTAAAAATACAACATATTGAGACCACTTAGCATATGGCCTAGTTGATAGAATCAAGCAACAAAATGCTAGTTTCCCTTTCTCTTTTCTTATATGTAACCTGTGACAAATTTTGGGACATTTTGACTGAGGAATTTGAAATCATACACTGATTTACAGTGGAATAAAACATACAATTTCAGAATATTTTCGGTCTTAAATTTTGTCTCTATATGAGTGCAAAAATAAGAACTAAAGGATTATTCTTAAAAGTATAATTTTTCAATTAAGATATACTTACTATGTTGACATAATTTAGACATATAAAAATCAGACGGTTGGCATCTGATAGATTAAATTAAAAATACAATAAGACATTTCCAAGTTCAGTGTTTTGTTACTCTGCCCCTTTCTTCTTTATTCAGTCAAACCATTTAGCTGGAAACCTCTTTCAGTATCTGTTCAGAGAAAACAACACTTTGAAAGAATTATTTTAGTGAGGCCATTTGTGTTCCTAGTGCCTTGCAGAGTGATAGATTATGAAAAGCATGGATAAATATTATTGAATTATGGGGATAAAAGTGGAAACATTTTATAAGCCTACCAATGTCGCACATTGACTATGAACTACGAATTTCCCAAATGTGCACCAAATATAAAACTTTCAAAGAAGGTAAGTCATGATACCCATTATTCTTTTTAACAAGAAATTTTGGAGATGTCATCCTATAGTGTTACTTTTCAAGCATCTCATGCTTTTAGGTTTCTTGAAAAGTTTTGAAGTAAGCAGACACAATGTTTTCCTCTGTTTTATGATACTAACAATGATAGTTCATTTCATTTTTATCAAGGCTTTCCATGCCTACCTAACCATGTATCTCTTGTTAGAAGCTGATATGCCATAATCTCTGTAACTAAAAAATTGTTTAACCTACAAATTTATTTTGCCTTATAATTTTCTGGTGCCTGAAAAAGTACTGATAAATGACGACCTCCCATTGTTCCAAACACCAAGTATAAAATGCTGTCTGTCTGTGCCTGCATTTAGTATTGATTCTTCAAATGGAAAAGAATCTGTAATAAACACAGGGGAATCAAGACAGGCTTTTAGACTCAGCAGTAGATTCAAGTAGAGAGGGCAGGCAAGAAGTGGTTTTAAAATGCCTGGAAATTACTGTGCAGTGAAAAGAACTAGGAATCCACAATTTGTTAGTAAACCCAATTTTTATCATGAAAGCTGTCAAATCACTGACACAAGATACTAGACTTTTTTTCTTTTTTTCCCAATACTTTATAATCTAGTAGTGTGGGGGGTCAAATGGTACAATAGTTCAAGTCATTTCATGAAGTATTGGCCTCAGATCATCAGCAATTCTTTTTTTTCTCTCTCTCTCTCTTTTATACTCTTAGATCTATGCTATAAACACTTTCAACTTGGAAAACCTACACTTCATGCAGAGTGTGGACAAAGGGGATAGTCTTGAACTACTGCTGTGGCAGAGGAGACTCTTTTCTTAAAAAGGGCAGGTGGGAGGTTAGACTAATTGAATCATTTAGTGGCTGCGTCTTTTTAAGTGCTTTCCTGGTTGAGGGGCCAAAATCTATATTAACACTTCTGCCCTTAGCAAGTCAAGGAGATTTGCCCACAAGTCTTCAAGGACTCAGTAGAGCTCACTAAATAAATAACAAGCAAGTGTGAATTGCGACAGTCTAATGGATTGCATTGGATCAGAACTAAAAAGAAAAAAAAAGACGAACTACTACCCATGATCAATTACAAAATGTCTCTCCCATGCCTCCGCCCATCTTGAGTTATTCAGTCATTCACCCCATCCCATTTGAATTAGAACACCAATGCATTTCATCCAAATGAGTCAACTGATGCAAGACTGTTAATTTGTCAAAGTCATTCTGAAAAGAAAAATGAATAGTATATTGTACTACTCAAAATCTCTCCCCTCTCTCCTTACAGTACCCTACATGCCTGCCATTCACACAGTCATATGTACCATGAGGATGGAACTAAGGGTTTAAGGAACAGGCAAGACAGCAATCACTTAAAAACTGGTCATGCAGAATATTTAGGTATTATACCTTCTTGAGACTTTCAGTATGGGGAAGACTATGTATCATAATATTAATTTTCCTCAAACATTTCCTTAATTTAGTAAATTATTTGTCTCCATTTTGTGCATTGCTCATTTCCAATCCAGTTTTCATAGTTTCTCCTCCCCTTTCTCTTCTTTACCACATTGATTGCAAGACTTACCATGCTTGCAGCAGTGAAACTTGAATGTATGAACAACATGTTTTTTAGTGTGATCAAATTATTTTACAATTAATCCGGAGAATAGAAAGGTGAAGTTATAAAGCAAGACCGGAGAATAATAGACATAATTTATCGAGTCCACACTGTGTGCCAAGTTAGGTGTTGATTTAAGCACATTACAAATATTAAAAGATGGCAGGCATTGAACCAGATAGTAGATAAATTTTAAAGTTACAGTAGTTCTTATCAGCTTGTCAGAGTCAGTAAGATACATTTAAATTTGACTTGGATTTTGTTGATGTGACATAGCTCCAATACATATATGTGTCTTACGCCCTAAGACCTTGAAATTTAACTAATCAAGATTTACTCTTGGATTCCGTTAGTGTTTCTTAGAAATACTTAAACAGAACAACTCTCCCAGGTTTTGCTTCCCTAAGGTACATTCAACCTTCTTGTCCTTGCTAATTTCCCGTTTTTCTCTCTGATTCTCTCTTTGTCTTTCTACCATTTTTAAAATTTTTGTCTCCCCAAGTTAATAGCCTGCAAAGAATGTTATGAAGTCCCTGGACCTTCCACTTATATTAAAAGATATCCCAGCCCACTATACATTCAAATTCTTTTCCCAGAAAGAAAAAATTCAGGTCTTGAAGGAGAAATTTTACCTTTTGTACAAAATTGCTAGCTGTCTTAAACAGGTAAAATTTATTAGTATAGTTTCCTTAATTAATTGAAAGAGGATGTCAGCTCAGAAAAAAATAGGATTTGTATTAATGGTCTTAGGAGGAAACAGCCCCAGAAAGAGAAGTAATAGAAGTCATCCAAGTTTGAATAACTGGAAAAGGACTTTACAGTGTCTGTTTAAGACATTGGCAAATGGAAGATCAAAAGAGGAGGCATTTGGACATGCTAGTAGAATACTTCTGTGCCTGAATGGAAGGAGGGGAGGTAAATTGAGCTGCATGATTTGAATTTTAGAAGAATTTACAGCAAGTATCTCATTTTTGTAATCTTATGCTTTGTTCTAGGAATTTAGCCTGCCAGTAGAGAAACCACCATAAAGTAGCCAACTACAACACATCCTTTGACCCATGAGGGAGACTGGAAGGGTTTCTTCAAGAATTTGGTGGCAGACTTTTTATATATCACTTTTTTTTTTCCACAAACAAGATTTGGAGCCCTTATTCTACCAGTAGGTTACTATGTAAATGTGGTCTGTGATCGCCTTCCTGAAAATTAGTCATGTCCTAATTCCTAGGCCAAATCTGATAGCTGTCTCTCAGACTACCTGGCCAGCAAGGTTTTAAACAAGACGTATGCTTCTGTACCGGGACTTCCCTAGTCTCAACAGGATTTTGATGTTGACCCTGAGTCTTCTAATCAGACAATAGATAGAGTATTGTGGCATTTCAGCAATGACTATAGCAATGACTATTTGAGAATTTGTGGGACTTTGTTCCTTTTTTTTTTTTACCATCTAAATTTTTTAACATGGCTTCCGTTTTGTTTCATGTTTTTTTCTGGGCAAGCTCATTCCCAGGAGCCCATCACCCTGTTGACACACATTGCCTTCCTGTGTACTTTTGTCAGCAGTTTCAATAGCTAAGCCCATCCCCACAAAGCCAAGTCCCTCCTCTCCATCTGTTACATGTTGCTGGACATACACACAGACTCCTGGTAAAGTATTCCATAGGTGAACCCAGAATCAGGAAAAGATCACTCAGAAACAGGGAGTTTCCATGGGGAGATCCCAAAAGACATCAGTTGAATAGGCACATAGGAGATGGTGACTTGGGGTAGAGGCAGAAAAAAATAAAGTTCTGGGTTTTTTTTAGAAAGAATTCTAAATGGATTCAGGATTATAGGTGCTGGTATTCGATATTCCAGGACCCAAACGTCAGGATTTTGAGACATATGCAGTGGGAAAGAGAGTGAGAAGTTGGGCAGAGAAATGAAATCAGGCACAATAAATCACTCCTGTAAAATGACATTTGGCTAAACTATTAACCAGGGTCTTCTTTTGCTTTGCCTTTGTACAAGGAGGGAAGTCTTCCCCTTCATCCTCTGAAGGTTCACTGAAAATGAACAGACAAAAGGCAGAGTAATAAGAATAAAAGGTATACAAGATTTATTTAATATGCAAAAACCCAAGGAGTTTCAGATACTTATATACTTTTTCATAGGGGAAGGGGAGATGAAGATGTAGGAGTAAATTATTTTCAAGAATGAATGAGCTCAAAAGACCAATGTCTGGTCCAAAGTTTCTCTGAGCACTGGAAGGATTCACTATGAATAAAGGTTGCCTTATTATGCTAATAAAGTCTCCCAGGTAATCTCTCTGAGCTGCCTTCGGAAGAATAGATGAAATGTCTATCTGGTATTAGTGATGACTTCCAGTCTTTTCTCTCCTCTGATGATGAATCTTTCCTGGTTATTTGATGAGATTCCTGGGGGCGGGGGAGGGGGGGTGGTGTCTTAAAACAATTGCATTGCTTTTGGAAAGAAGCTTTCTTAGTCAAATACGGAAATTCCAGAGTTTCTCCCACCTGTGCTACAGAAAAAAAGAGAGAGACTGAAGGAAGGTCAGAGACGGACCTTTGTTCTGAGGCTTATGCCCTTGTGTTGTTTTTGCTTTTGTTTTTGTTTTCCTTTTTTTTTTAAATTCAAAGCAATCAGCATGCCAAAATACCATATTTTGGGGTATCATGTTCTGTGTCCCAACACTAATGGCCAAATTAGTTAAGTTTTTGAATTACTTAACATCATTACATCAGGTGTGGTATGTTTGTATATCCCATGCCTTGAAATGAGAGAGAATGGGCAGATCAGACCAGCAAGGGGCCAACCTGTGGCAGGTTAGTTTCCCAAAAGACTAAAAAGAGATTAGCCTGCAGGAAGTTAAATGAGTAATGTTTTCAGGATCAATATCTGTGTGAAGTAGAAAAAAGCAGCACTAGGCAGAGGGAGATGTTGAGCCCTTATTCAATCACAGAAAGGGCTCAGCCAACTCCACAGGAGCTCTAAAGCTGGTATAACTCTTCAAAGTTGCCCTAAAGGAGCAAGGGGACTGGGTTTGATCCCTGCTTTGGCTGCAGACCTCCAGCAGTGTGGGTTTGTTCAGCCAAGTTAAATTCCTAGAAAGATTAGACAGCTGAGAACTATTTGTAGGGAGTACTGTTAGTGGCTGAGAGAAATATTTCAATGCTGTAGGAAGATCTCAGTTATGAGCACAGCTTTCACTACAGAAGGATAACCAGAAGATAGTATTTCATGTGGGTTTGGATGTGTTTTTGAGATACAGACCCCCTGCCCCCTTCTATTTTCTCTCTGTGCCAGCAAAGAAGGTTCTGGCAGTGTGGAAAGCAGAAGTGGCCAACAGAACCTTCACACGTAAGATTTCTAAAATGTTATGTGCAATGTGGAGACTAGGGTGTCACAGTAGCAAGAGAGAGGACTGTGGAATCCCAGATCAGTAGGGAGCTGGCCCTGATCCCTGGCAGCATTCCACAAAGATAGCAAGAGAAAAAAGAAAAAAAAAATCTGTGTAACATCTCTAAAAAGAGGGAACACGGACATTGACGTACCCAGCCTTGTGAAATAAATCTGTGTCCTGAGACGAACTGTCTCTAAGTGAGCTACACGGATGAACACATGGGATATATTGGTGGTCACTCCTGTGACTATTACCAGAGGGTACCTCCTCTCTCCCCATCAAGAATCAGAGGCACTTAATAAAACCCTGTCATCTCTGGGGATGGAGGAAAGCCCAAAGCATAACAAAGCCTGAATATCTTACCAGCTGGCAGGATGAGAGCTTAGAATCGAAGTCATGTTGAATTATGGACAATGAAAAAATGTAATGTTTCTTGCAAAACTAAGTTTCTGGCCTGAGGTCTACACCTGATTGAAACCTATGCTGAACTCGCTAAGCAACAGAAAATTGTGACTATGATTTCTATCACCGGTATAAACTATTTCAAGGGATTTCACACCATACTTAAAAATTGTAAAATGAATAGGCAGGCAGTTCCTGTGCTGCTACAGAAAACATTGCAGAAGAAGAACCTTGAGAGGGAAGTTGATATTTCTAGAGAAACGAGAGACAGAAAATGTTCTGGCAAGCCCAAAAGACTCATGAAAGACCCAAAGTTATTGACCTAAGCAGAAAAACAGAAGAAACCCAACTTAAGGGCCGAACATTTCTGAGTCCATCTAAAAAAAAAAAAAATGGTGGTAATCATATAAAAAGCTGTTGGTATTTAATATTTCTTTTAATATTTTAATAAAAAGATAAAAAGACGAACAAATTTTCAAAACTAGTGAGAAAATATCCAGGTATTCCTGCAGACAACCACATGTCTATTTTTTTTTTTTTTTTTGCGAAGAAAGAAAAGTTTATTTAAAAGTAAATTAATTAAAGAGAGAAAAGGAAAGGGAGAGAGAAGATTCACCTCCCCAAGGTGAGGGAGGGGGCCAAAGCCAGGAAGCATGGCGATAGCCATAGCTCAAAGAGCACATGGCCACAGAGTCTTGCAAGGCAATGGCCAACATGTCTATTTTTTCAAGAAATGGGGCCAGGTGCAGTGCCTCCCCCCTGTAATCCCAGCACTTTGGAGGCCAAAGCTGGAGGATTGCTTGAGCCCAGGAGTTTGAGACTAGCCTAGGAAACATAGTGAGACCCTCTCTCTACAAAAATTCCAAACAATTTAGCTGGGTACACACCTATTGTCCCAGCTACTTGGGAGCCTGAGAAGACATGATCACCTGAGCCCAGGTTTGAGGCTGCAGTGAGCCGTAATTGTGCCATTGCACTTCTGCCTGGGGGTGACAGAGTGAATCTCTGACTCAAAAAAAAAAAAAAAGAAAAGAAAAGAAAAGAAAGAGAAAAAATGAAATGTTAGAGTTTTGTTGTGAGTCTACAATGGTCTGAATGTTGGTGTCCCTTAAAATTTATATGTTGAAGCCTAACCCCCAATGCATTTGTATTAAGAGATAAGGCCTTTAGAATGTCACTGAGCCAAGAGGCTTCTGCTATCATTAGTGTCTTTTTAAGTGGTTGTAGGGAGCTGCCATGTCCCTTCCATCACATGAAAACACAGCGTTCGCTCCTTCTGCCACATAAAGATACAGCAAGAAACAGAAAACAGTTTCTTACTGGACACCAGACACCAGATACCAAACACTGAATCTGCTGGTGCTTTGATTAGGGGCTTTGCAGTGAGAAAGGAGTAAGGAAGAAACAAGTTAGGCAGACAGAGCGGGTCTCTGGTAAAACTCCCCCATTTTACCTGAAGAAACAAAGCTGCAAGTTCTGGACAAAAGGCCACACTCATTCCCTTTTGGCTCACTTTCTCCCTTTTCATGTCCCTTTTCCTGATTGGCCCTTTTTCAATCCTCTCCCCATGGACCCTTCACACTACCAGGCCACTTTTTGGGTCTTTACTGTCAACCAATTAAGTCGGTGTATTTTCGGTCCCTCCTGCCAATCAATCAGCATGTACCTCCCCATTTGAAACCCATAAAAACCCCAAGCTTAGTTTGATCGCCAGCAGTCTTCTTTTGTGTCCCCTCTCACTGCTGAGAGCTTTCTTGTCCCTTAATAAAATCCATCTCACTCATTCTTCGGTGTCCACACTCCTTTTCCTCTTGATCTGAGACAAGAACTCAGGGTTCCTCAAGCAAGAGCTGCAACACTCCTAGGGGACCTGACTTGTCAACCCCTCAAGTTTAAAAAAGCTGTAATACTCCTCAAGGGTCCACAGTTACTGGTGTCCTTGAGCTCTCGGGCTCCATTGTGTTCCCCTCTCCAGATGCCATTGTGTCCTTGGATGCCACAGCCTGGGTTTGACTGAAACAGCAGCCTCTAGGACTATGAACAATAAATATCTGTTGTTTATAAATTACACAGTCCAATGTATTGTGCTATTGTAGCCCAAGAAGATTAAAATAGAGTCCAATACAAAACATGTCAGAGATTGTGTCTGTATAATAGATCTATCATGACTTTAGCTCTAATGCATGAAAGACAAGATTTTTTAAAAGTTTGTTTTAATTGTCTGGTGCATCTGTGGAATGGCAGACTTTAGCACTAGGATATTTATAATTTCCAAAGGAATGTTAAATTCTGTCGATTCAAAGTCAGCTTAATATGCACACACACACATATATTTGAGTTGGGAGGAGGGTCTTCTTATGTTGGCCAGGTTGGTCTGGAACTCCTGGGCTCAAATGATCCTTCGACCTCAGACCCCAAAGTAGGCAGTACTACAGGCACGCACCACTGGGCCTGGTGTTGTGCTTTTTTTTTTTTTTGCTTTTAATGCAAGCAATACATGATGTATTGCACCATAAGTATCCTGGAAAATCAATGATATCAGCAGGAGAAAAAACAGGAAATCTTAGAGAAAAGCTGAAATATTAAAGTAAAGATAGTTTATTGGTGACACTGTGTGTTGAAAAATGTTAGATTTACTCTCTCAAAGTGTAACATAAATTATTTAAACCTTTAGGTAGAATTTTGAGTTGTTACCTAAGAATTACAAGAGAAGGATCAAGATTTATGCACACATTTACATATAGCAATTTGGTTTGCATTCTGTCAGAATTGACCTTTTGTGAATTTGAGACAATGTTGAGAGAGGTATCAGATCCTTCTGGTTTGAAAGGAAAAAAAAAAATGCTGGTAGGTTGCTAGTGGAGGTCATTAAGCAGGCAGATATAGAAATCAATAAAACTATACATTTATGTAAGAGAAGGTTATTGAACAGAAAATTGCAAGATTAACAGTAAGGTTCTGTTGAGTGAGGTTTGTGTTCATATTAAAGTTCTCAGTAGTCTTCTCTCAGTCATGTTCAGAAATAACTATAGTAATATGCAGGAAAGCAGATGGAATTTGGCACCATTTCAAAGATTGCAGATTGGATGCTATGTATTTAAACTACATGTAATTGAGAAATTATGAATGAGTCTTTGAGATAGAAAATGTCAACCATTTCCTGTTATGCTGCAATTGGTTTGATTTACAGTGACTTTATAAATAGTAAAACAAAAGAAAATGCATGTACTAAAATATTAGAGTAGAAGAGGAAAAGATCAGTGAAGTTACAAAGAGCACCATTTCTTTGAGAGTGGAAAATGATTGACATTCAATTAAGAGACAAAAGTGATTTTTAAAAAAAGTTTGCCTTGATATGACCATTGTACCAAAATGTAGAAAGCATTGTAATAGGCTAAAACCAATAGACAAAGATACAAAATAAATAACAGAGCAAAATCTGCCTTTGAAAAAGAGGGCAGAAATCGCCTAATTGAAATTTTTCTCATAGTTTCAAAGTCAATCTTTTTGTTCTCTGATATATCTGCAGATAGTTTATTTTGCTTCTGACTGTGAGGTAATCAACATCTTGCCCCAGGCGTAGCTGGGTATTCAACCTATCTTTCTCTGTGGACTCAGTAGGGAGGCCAATAGTAAAAACAGCCAAGCACTAGTATTTAACATGTTGACTAAAAACTCAAGGACTGCAGCTTAGTGGGAGTGCTGGTTTTTCTAGGCAGTAATTATACTAAACAACATAAAGGGTACTTGGTTTATATAGTAATTGAGTCAATGAGCCAACCCACTTTGCATTTACATATCATGTTCTCTTAAGTCTTTTATCTTAGAATTACCCCAAGCAATGACTCAAAGACTCTTGCTGTTTAATGAAAACACTTGCAAATGAAACTTCACTACTGTAAAATTTACCAGAACTTGGCATCTGTCTCAGGAAGCACTTGTGTGTCAGTTTATCTTTTAAGAATCCCTCATTCTGAATGACCTGAATAAGAAATGTTTCTTCTGCTTTCTTTAGAAGTAGATGGTATCCAATATCCAGCAATGTGATCATGGGATTATCTCCCAGTTTTGGGCAAATCCTGGATGTTCAAAAGATTTTGAAATTTGTCAAGCAGTCCACCCAGTTCTGACTGGTTTTCCAGTGCTCTGAACAGTGTTTCTGAGAGGAACTTAATAGCACATGCTCCTCCTCTGTTTGGTTTACTTCAGAGGTAAGTCCTATTACAGGAAACAACCTCTGAGAGAATGACACTGTAGTGTCTCCTATCAACACCAACTTAGAGTTAGTTGATATATAAAACAGGTATTTAAGTTGCATGTGAAGCATAGAGTAAAGCAGTTCCCTTAACAAATCACAAATAAGAAATAAATAAAAATTATTTTGTAAGATTTGTCAATTAAGAAAAAAGTCTAGATTTATTAAGAAAGACTTTATTCAAAATTCATATTGCAAGGGAGGAAAAAGATCATTGGATAAGGGAAGGAGGGCATTGCAATGCTGAAAACACTGTGACAGAAGATCTGGAAGTTTCTAAGAGTTCAGTAAAAAGGGGTTTTCTTTCATAGAAAGGAGTTAACAAAACTAGATAAAACCATGTGTGGGAAAATGAGATGAAAGAATGATGTGATTCAATAGCAGATCAGATGATTTACCCTGAGGTCGGACAATATTTCTAACTGTTAGAGGAACCATATACTGGCTCAGGCTGAGAGTAAGCCAAAGTTCAGGAGCCTGGTTAAGGAGAAAACTCTTAAATCAAAATTTGGTTAAAAAGCACTTCATTCCCAGTAATCAGTGTGAACAAGAAGTTCAGCTAATCATGTATGAGGCCAAAAACAATTGGAAATTTGGATGGTCTATGTCTGGCCTTGTGATAGGCAAATATAAAAGGCATCAGTGAGCTTTATCCAGGTGATGCAAGGAAGGGTAGTTCTTTGCAGTAAATTATTTTCTGGAACACAAAAAGGTGGAGGGTGATAGAATTCTGGACACACTACTCCATAATATGGTACCTTGGCATTTCAGAAAACAGTAGAAGTAGGAAAGTCCTCTAACCTCCTGCTATTCTCACCTGAACCAAGTCCTAAAAGAATTCTCTAATCTTCCTCTAAAGTAAGTCGTAAGACTTTCATTTTAGAGGTACCCTCTCTATACCTTGAAGACAGGAACATTCTTATTTCAGAATACACGGAGATGCCAAGAAGAATCTGAACACAGACCTGCTAAGCAACCCCCTGTTACAGGTTGAATGTCCCCTACAAAATTCATATTAAAATTTAATTGTAAAGGTAATGGTATTAGGAAGTGGGACCTTTAATAAATGATTAGGTCAACCAGGCTCAGCGGCTCAGCCTGTAAACCCACACTTTTGGGAGGCTGAGGTGAGGGGATTGCCTGAGCCCGCGGGTTTGAGACCTGCCTGGGCAACTTGGCGAGACCTCATCTCTACAATAATTCAAAAATCAGCCGGGCATGGTAACGTGCACCTGTAGTTCCAGCGACTTGGAAGGCTGAGGCGGAAGGATCACCGGAGCCCAGCAGGTCGAGGCTGTGGTGGCTGGGAGCGGCCACTGCACTTTGTCTGGGCGACAGAGTGAGACTCCAACTAAAAAAAAAAAAAAAGAAAGAAATTGGAAGAAGGCCATTCTTGTTATATAGTCCCAAAGACCTTGGCTAAAATTGTGTCCATATTCTAGGGTTTTATGGAAGGCAAAATTTAAGAGCAAAAAACTCAACTATTTGGTGGAAGAAGTATTTAAACAGCAATGCTTTCAGGTTTTTACATGGTTACTTTTAAGGGCATACAGAGAGATGCAAGAGGAAAGAGATGGCTTGAAGATAGGATTTATGATTAAAAGTAAATTTGCAGCCTGGCCAGGTAAAGAGTGAAAAAGTAGAAACAATGTGATCAGGAGGGCAAACCAAGGGTATAGCCAAGTGACTGCTAACAAGATTGCCATGAATAGAAGGGATTCAGATACCACTCATGGAGAAAATGGGAGAAAGACCCCAAAGGTATTTCAAAGACCTTTGAAGCTGCCCCTCCAATCACCAGCCAGAGCTCTAGGAAGACAAATAGGTTTGGGTTTGGGGGGCTGGCTTGGAGCATCCTCCATGGAGTAACTTCTCAGAGCTGCACAAGTCTCTGCATCTACATTTCATGCAGCACTCCCTGGCCACCCCAGCTACAGATCAAGTGGACCCAGATGTGGTTTCACCTACCACTCTGGAAGGTACAACCTATAAGCCCTGACAGCATTCGTGTGGTGTTAAGTCTGCAAGCCAGCAGAATACAGGAGTTTGGTGGCATGGCTCTCCCCACCTAGATTTCTTTCTTTCTTCCGTCCTTTTTTTTTTAATGTGGGGTACAGTTCAGGGTCAGGTATGCAAGTGGTCATTATGCAGTTATCCTTGTTGATGAGGTATGCCCCTCCCTCCCCTAGCAGTTTCCCACTACACCAATCCCTTTTTCCTTTCCTATAGTATTATGATAATTGTTCAAGGTATGCTTATGAGGGAGAACATGTGATACTCAGTTCTTTGTTTCTGTGATAGATCACTCAACCACCTAGATTTCAAAGGATGTTGTAGTAAGGTTGAGGCCCAGACAAAAACCTGCAACAGGGGAATAGCCACTATAAAACTCCTACTAGGACAATGCCTAGAGGAACTGTGGGAGAAAGGTCATATCAGAAACTGCCATATCAGGCAAACAAGATAAATCTGTACACACCAGAATTTAACCTGTGAGAGATACTGGGTGGACTGAACCCAGCAAAGCTGGGGCTACCTGAGGTCTTGGGGGCTCAATTCTTATTCCAGTGTGCCCAGAATGTGGGACATGGAGGCAAAGGAGATATTCTCCAACCTTAAGACTTAATGTTATTTGCCCTATTTGGTTTTGGACTTAACTTCAGATCAGTTACCCCTCTTTTCTTACTTACTTATCCCTTTTGAAATGGTAATGCCTATCCTATGCCTGTCTACTGTTTGGTATTTTGAAAATAGATAACTTGTTTTGATTCCACAGGGCTCATAGCTAGGGAGAATTTACCCCAGAATAAACGGTGCCTTGAGTATCACTCATGTCAAACTTAGATGAGACTCTGAACTTTGGACTTTTGAGGTAATGCTGAAATGATTTAAGCCTTTGGGGGTTATTAGAATGGAATTAATATATTTTGTATGTGAGAAGGACATAAGTTTAAACTTCTGTTAAAATTTAACTGCCAATATAACAGAATTTGGAGGTGATACCTTTAAGAGGTGACTAGGTCATAAGGGATCAACCTTCACGAATACATTAATGATGTTATCTCTTCAGTGGGTTACTTATCACTTGAGTGGGTTACTGATAAAAAGGATGAGTTTGGCCCAATTTTCTCTATGTCTCACATGCTTGCTTATACTTCTAGCATGTCATGATGCAACATAAAAGCTGTTACCAGATGCAACACTAAGCTCTTGGACTTTCCAGTCTCCAGAACTATGAGCCAAATAAAACTTTTTCTGTTTATAAATTACCCAGTTTGGTATTCTGTTACAGCAGTAGAAAAATGGATAAAAATTATCACGTTACAGTTTATTACCATTAGATCATGCCTCCTCTGACCAAGCATACTTCTTCATGACTGTCTACTCTTCATCAAACAACAAAAATACACAGATTTGCCTATTTCTTTGAATCTTCATTTCTAAAGTCTCTTATGTCACATAAAACATGTTAAATAAACCTGTATTCTTTCTCTTGTTAAGCTGTCCTTAGTTAATAGGTATTTCAGCCATGAACTTGTGATGAGTAAAGAAAGAAATCTTTTTTTCCTTATAGTAGATTCCTGATTCCTTTAACCCTTACTGTTTTCCAGAAGCACAGAGCTCAGGTCAGATTCAACATAAGATGATAAGATTGTCATCTTTCTGTAAAGATATATTTTATGGATGTAAACACTGCTCATTTTAGGTTCCTATTCTCAAGTGTTGGACAGACACATAAAAGAATTTCAGTGTTTCATGAGGTCAAGGGTAAGACTTCTTATCTTGTACAGGCAAGGGTATGAACCTCTTGTACATATCTACTCCATTTCTTCCTTGGCCTTACTAAAGATAAATTATTCAGACATTTGTTAAAGAGGATAAAGAAAGCTTTATATAAGAAGGAGCTGCTTTGGGGGTTTGCAGTAAGATAGAGAAATCAGGTTCAACTCCAAATACAACAAGGACAGGTGGAGATTTGTTGGGGGTCAATGGATGAAACATTAGTAAGAGATAACGTCAAGACTGGGGAGATTCTTACTGAGGGCAAGCCACGGTGAGGGATAAGAAATTTGATCAGATGTTGAGGGTAGGAGATTTTTATTAAACCTATTCATCAGGTTTTGTGTTAAAACTAGACTAAGGACACCAAGGACAGAACCCCAGGTCACAGCCTCTACAGAAAGAGGACTTGAAAAAGCTTGATTTCAGTTTGGTGAAGAAGAGAACCATTGTCAGTCTAAAAATGTTAGCAGGTAAAATTTCGATTGTGGGAAAATAAAATAAATGAGGTAGTCTCCAGACCATCTTAAAAATGTTAAAATCCCTAAAGCAAGTGTAATTCTATTTTAGACTTATTTGACAGAGTAGAAGAGGCCTTGTGATTCCTAATTAAGATCATAGCCCACCACAAAAGCTGGTTCTTCAGGAGAAGTGTGAATTGATTTTACATGAACACGAGCCAGTTTAAATCCACATAGGAAACCACTTCTGCAGACCCTCTGACTTCTTACTCAGAGGCACCTCCATCATCATGGCCGCACTGCCTCGTTAGACAATTGAGGTCATTTGTTGTGGTTGTGGGTGTCACTTGTATTACTCTTATCCTCTAGTTTCACACTGATCTGATCTTTCCACAACATTAAAAGGACCAGGCTGGCCTTAACAGATTTCTTCACTCCTTTCTGTGAAAATAAAGGCCTTTTGTGTTCTTCAAGAGTCTAAGGAAACTAGAGATGACACGATATCTGGGAAATTCAGGGAAGGAGAATGGTGGGTCTGGACAAAGGAGCACAATTCTAAGGGTGAGGAAGAGATGCAGTTGAGATCATTTTATTCATCCAGCCCTTGCTACATATGTTCTCTTTAACAACCAAAGTTTTATAGGTAACTTATTTACAAATAACTTTCAAAAATAATGTTGTTAAACTTAGTCTTCAACTCTATCGCATGTATTTTTCAGAGTCTATGAATGGCAGTTTTTGCAAAGTCAGAATTTATTTTTCTACACACCTGTCATTAATGGATTTGCCAAAAAAAAAAAAAAAAAAAAGGCAATCTCAAGTTTGGATATAGTGATTAAATCATTCTGGTCCAGTTCTCTGCTAAAGATGATTATGCCTCTGGCAAAAATATTGATGCAGAAAAGATATGGCCTGACTCTCTCATTGCCAGAGAAGAGGCATCCTGCTGTTTTCAGCTGCTCTCCTTGTTAAGCCTTTCATTCTGTCTCTTCAAACCCATACCCCAAGTGACTGAATCAACCTAATCACCCCTAAGCAACTCCCTGAATTGCTTGGAGGACCACCAGGTAAGGTAATGATGGAAGGTTTTATTGGTGATTCATGGGTGCTGTAGACAAAATGTGAAGTGGTGGCACGAGGCTAGAAAACAGAAATTCAGAGCTGCTGCTAGGACTGTTTCCTCAGAAAGTTGAAACCCCATTTCCAAGACACATACACTCAGTCACAAACACAAAGACACTCTTTGCTTTTTAGTGAATGCCAGATTGACTCCCTTTTGTATACCTTTCTTAAACTATAAAAAGGGAAAACAATTATGTTATCTGCAAATCCAT
The DNA here is from genome assembly GCA_963574415.1 of Tarsius wallacei. Lineage (NCBI taxonomy): Eukaryota > Metazoa > Chordata > Mammalia > Primates > Tarsiidae > Tarsius > Tarsius wallacei. Next base: position 17,447 of record CAUYQG010250812.1, read on the forward strand.
GATGGTGGAATTTTCTTTTTCTCCTCCATTTGGCTAGATGCTTGATAATTCCAATGTCATTTCACTCATGGATAGATCACTCTTCTGAATATGAATATTGGGCTCAGGTACATTCTTAACATTTTGTGAATCCTTCACCTAATTAATGGGAGGTGAGTCTCTTAACCTACTGTCCAGGTCCCATGGCAGATTATTAGCACTATTGCTTTGATTGATCTTTTTAAGTGCTCCTCTTGGGAAAGATATTTGAAAGTCACATTTAAATAAGGATCCAACAATTACTGAACATTAATTCTCTCCTAGTCTCAAATGCTGTTTCTGGCGAAGGTTACAGAGGCATTTTTAATGGCAGAAATACACCATTATTTAGTTACTCCTTATTCCCAAAATGCAGCAGAGGGTTTTGGCTAATTTTTTTTCCTGACTTTCTCTAATGATATAATGGATTTCCATTCACATTTGAAATGTAGAGAATGAAGTGAAAGGGAAAAGAACTAGAGTCTATGGAAGCTTATTCTATCTCTTTAGTGAGGTGGCATCTCAATCATAGAATGCATAGGACTTGCAATTTAATGTTGTATCCAAGAAGGAAAATTCTTTTTTTCTCTCTCTCTCTGTCTTGTCCTCAATTAATACAATAGGGTAAAACCAAAAGGCTTTTTTCATATGGAACCATGAGGCTGAAAAAAACCAAAATCCAATTCACTAAGAAAAGGCAATAGCCTTAGAGAGTGTAACTTGCCCAAAGACACACAACTTGTTAGCAGCAAAACCGTGACTTGAGACCAGGTTTGTTGACATCCATTACTACTCTCCCTGCATGATGTCACTTAAGTATAACTTATGGATTATTTATTTTTTTAAGTCAAGCATATATCTTTTCCTGCCCCACCTTAAGACAAAAATTTAAATTGAGGAGATTCAGATTGTAAAAGAAAAAATTATGTAATTGCAATTGTATTTTACATATCTAAACCATATAGTAAATTCTAATTATATATTTTAAAAGGGAAATGTGAAATTAAAAAGGAAATGACTTTGAAACTTTTAAAAATTTCACAAAACTTTTAAGTAAAGATATATTTTCAGAGCACAACCAAAATAGAGACTAATAGCAGAGAGAGACATTAAAAGTACAAAGTGAGGCTCTATGCAACTTCATGAAATTTTCTACTGTCAGGAAGGCAAGAAACCAATGAAGAAAGAAATGAGAATATTGGTGGATGAAACAGGAAATGAAGAAGCTCCGGATGGCAAATAGCTCATCTATTAAACAGGCAAAGAGGAATATAATTCACATATTAAATGAACACAAAGTATCTGTCATCAAGCATTGATTTTGCATTTAAGCATCAAAGGGGACTTTGGTCAAAAAGTAAAGATAGTTAAATTAGGCCAAAGGTGCAAAGTCACAGAACTGGAGGGAAATAATCATAGAATTTTATTTAAGAGAAAATGAGAGAGCTGGGCTCGGTGGCTCAGCCTGTCATCCTGTGCTTTGGGAGGCTGAGGTGAGTGGATTGTCTGAGCCCGTGGGTTTGAGACCCACCTAGGCAACTTGGCCAGACCTCATCTCTACAATAAATCAAAAAAAAAAAAAAAAAAAATTAGCTGGGCGTGGTAGCGCTCGCCTGTAGTTCCTGCTACTTGGAAGACTGAGGCAGAAGGGTCTCCGGAGCCCAACAGGTCAAGGCTGCAGTGGCCAGGAGCAGCCACTGCACTCCAGTCTGGGCAACAGAGTGAGACTCCAACTCAAAAAAAAAAGAGAGATCAGTTGAAGTACAGTTAAATAAAATGCTGTTTTATCCTTCTGAATGCACATGTAAATTGTGCTATTTTAAAAATTGTTTATACATGTTCCCAAAAGCCTTCTAAGCTTTTATGCCTAAGCTTTCTCCCTTAGGCAACCAAATAGGACAGGATAAACAGCTACGTGCTTGTGGAGGTTATGGGTGTTCTTAATAACATCAGAGCACAGATGGGACTTTTAAGACATTTATCCTCAGTGGAAAGGGCTTTGAGATATGATATTATGGATCACCTAATTCTATCCAGTCCTCAAAGAGAAAAGGAAAACTAGCCTGAACAGCACTCAACTGGCATGGCAGCTCTTACAATTTCTATCACATGAGCTACAGTAGTAAGACAGGAAATTTCTCAGGCAAGCCCCAGTGGCTGCCATTTCAAATGTACAGCATCCTCCTATAGGTTCAAACTTAGTATTAACATTATTTACAAAAAGTCTTCTAAAGAGTATTGTTCACATTTATAAATACTGAAACAAAAATTATATCTTTTTCCCAAAGACCGCACATATCTAATATACATCTAATGAACAAGACACAAGCTCACATAATAGATTTTTCAATGGCCATCAGTAGGTATCACCATAAAAAGATATACCTAACCATAATTAACTGAAAGAAGTAAAATTTAAGGTTTTCCAGGGACATCAGTCTTAATTTGCAGGACAAATGCTAATTACGTACTAGGAGTTAACTAGAACGTACTCAGCTGGTCACAGTAGGCAATCCAAGTTTTATTTGCATCACATATTTGTGAGGGAACACAGTTAAAAAGACACTTGTTCAAGGATAACAGTTGCCTGCTGTAGTAGGAGAAAAAGTAAAATTGACTCTAATGCCCTGGGCAGATACTACAGAAAAAGGTTAATTTGTGTAGCCAGCATACTATGACCATCTTACTCTCCATGCTCACCTTTTGATCCCTAGTAGACAAGGATATGAGGACTTTCTTGTAAAAGCTAATATGATTTGACCTCCAAAGAACAGCTCTAGGACAACAAACTTACGAAGGACGGAGACAAGAAATGAAATTACTTGGGAATATCTTATTGGGGCAGATAGGGTATCCCCTGAGAGGTGAAAAAAAGCCTTACTGAGGAGGAGAACATTCAGCCTCCTTGGAATATTATTGAGGATGCAAACTGAAGCACGGGGATGTTGCTCATAGTTGACTCCATAACTTTACATAAACCATCATGAGGTATTTGTTTCTTTTATAACACGCTCATTCTCTTTTTTTCTATGGGCTTGCATAGGGAAATGGAAAGAAAGGAAGTTATACCTTATGGGTCTGGAGTACCTAATCTCTGGTATGCTTTTGGGGATACGTGATGCTTATGAATGTCATGGGTCGCATGCCAGTCAGTAGGGATTCACACTCACAGTATTGTTGAATGTCTATTTTCCAGTTTGGAGGTGGGTAGGGTTAGAGGATTGGGGAAAGGGGGGAAATGCAAAGAAAAAAGTGATCCTTTGGGAAGCATAGAGAAGCAGCAGTCACTTTTGTGTGTAGAATAGTGTCTCCTCTTCAGGAGAAAAGCTTCCACTTGTGGAGCTGCAAATGGTTTAGAACTTACAAAATCAGACAGAGCAGCAACTACTGCATGAGGCAGTTGGAAAACAGGATGGGAGGGATGGCAGGAAAACACAGAAGGCCAACAGATAGAGTATGTAAGAAACTGGGAACCCTGCCCGCTAAAGTTAGAGACGTGGGTATGTTTAAAATTCCCAGTGACTGTATTGGTTGTAGACAAGAAATCAAACCCCCAAAGCCAAGAAGAGAGCTGAACACTCTGTCCTCTGTGTTCTCAAACATGTATTACAATGATTAGTGAACTGTTAGTGTCTGTCTATGTAACTGTCTCCCTCGCTAAATTGTGATCTTCTGTAGGAACTGGTACCATGCATTGCTCATTTGTCTGTCCCCAACACCTCAAGTAGTACTTGGCATAGAGTGAGGCTCAAAAATGATTACTGAGAAAGAAAGGCCCTTGGAAGAGGCAAGCTGAATAGCAGAAAGGACATGGTGGCAGTATTTAGGAGACTACCCGGTAAAATTCTGCCTCTGGCCAAAACCTTCTGTGAGACCTTGGAAAGCCCTTTAATATTTCTGAGACTCAATTTCTTTATTGGTAAAATAAACCTATTTTTCAAGATTGCTCTAAAATTCTATTACTGTGAAAATAAAATCTAGATTTTGAGAAGCTTGTTTATAGTAGCTAAGTCCTAGTTTTTACTAGATTTGGTGCTTCAAAAAATGGTGTATGTAAAACACCTCAAATTTTGAGATTTTAAGTCATCTTAATGATGTAATAAATGCTTAAAATTAACTGAACTATTGCCTCAAAGATAGTAAGTTATGAGAAATATATTTTCAACATCTCCAGTGCAAAAATATATTGTTCTTACCACTCCCAAGAAAAGGCTGTGAAGTTATTATTACTTTGAAATAGTTTAATTTCTGATAATGCCATTGAGAGAGAATAACTGGTTATGTCTTAAGTTGATGAGTTCCGTTAATCTCCTAGGTGATGCTTTTGTCAAAGAAAGTAAAAATTGCAGGTATCCTGAATGGCTTTATTATTCCAAAGACGGGGGAGTTTTGTAAAGATTAGGAACATTTAAATGAATTGTGTAAGAGCATATTTATTTGTTTAATTATCTATGTAAGCCATAGCATAATGAAAATATTGTAATTGTGCCACTTTTCAAAGAAACACTGAGGAGAAAATTGTAAACATCATGGATGGGGAATTATGCACACAAAGACTAATAACTACAATAATGCGATTCAGAATTGTGCTAGTAATTTGCCCCTTAGGGGGTAAATTTGGAAAAAATATGTATAAGGTTTAACTATGTGACTATCATTTAATGGATGTTGTACTGCAAAAGCCACACACACCACATTGAACTTTCAATTAAAAAAATTTTTTTTAAGTTATTCTCCTGGTATAGCTCCTCAAGTATCTCTAATTGCCATGTTCTCATAAACAGCATTCTTCACATGGCACCTGCCCAACGAGTAAAATGAACTGGTGGTTGCAACATAGGATTAGCAATTAGAAATATTTTCTTCTTTCAATATTTAATTACCAAGGGCTTATTCAAAAAGGAAAAACATAAAATCAAATGAGTAGATGATACTCTTCTGTCATGAGACCTCAGGATCTCAGCTGGTAGAATCTCTTTATTAAGTGTTTTACCTGGGGATTATTTGTCTAATATGTTAGAAAAAATGGCTTACTTTATGGATACAAAGAGAAATCTATATTTTGTTTGAGAACTATGCTGATTATTCTCCATCTTCCAGTCCTTATGCATTCTTTGCTTTTTTTTGTCCCAGAGACTGGCCCTTGGGCATTGAATCTCTCAGACTTGTTAGTGGGCTTCCAGGTGAGTGGGCCTATGGGAAGGCACCAGCTTGGAATCAAGGCTTTGGCATCATCTCTGTCAGTTTCTGCACATCTCCAGGATTGCAGCTCTTGCTGATATAGACCAGCTCTCATGGGGTTCCAACAACTCTCTTAACATCCGTGCCCTTTCTAACCCAGGAAGTTAACTGCATCTTACTTTTGCTAGTGTCTAGCTACCTCATCATTCCTATTTAGGCCCTGACCAGTCCATACCTTTGAAGTGGCACTTTAATAGAAATCGCTTTATTTGAACCATCTGGGGTGAAGTCTATCTTCTTCTAAGACTATGATCATAAGTCCTGATGGCATATACACTTCATGATAGTTAATAATACATAATTGTTTGGCTATAAGTCAACTGTAAGTCAAAGTCATTGCTTGACTATAAGTCAACTACTGTCACTCCAGTTTCCTGCATATCATTTCTTTCTGTGACAACTGTAGTGGATACTGTGGTTCTTACCCAAAGAATAAAATGATTAGATGAATTGAAGATACAAGGTCCTTGTCTTAATTTGGTACAACTTTGATGGGCCATTCCAACTCCAGAGCTCACCATAGGTTTGGATGATGCCTCATTAGTTTCTTCTTTATAGGTCAGCTTCTCCCTCTGCCAAATCTTGCAAATGTATCTCCTGAGAAAAGCTCTCAGTAAATCTTCTGTTTGCAATTCTCAGTCTCTGAAACTGTTTCCAGGGAAACTAATCTAAGTCATTCAGTAACTGGGGTCAGCCTAGATTGAGCTAGTGGAGGAATACAGCTAAAGCCCCAAACTCGGCAAATACACTGTGAATAGTAAAATCAAATTCTGCTTTAGTCTCTCATGATAAAAACTCCTGTAGCCACTAGTGAAATTCTCACTGAATAGAAAAGATACTTTCTCCTTACAGTGTTACAGTTCTTTTATTAAGTACACCCAAAGAATGACTTTAGTCTTCCACAAAGAATGTTGTGTTTCTTCAGGGACTTGATGGGTAGACATTTGTGTTGTGCCTACTAATTTGGGAGTAGTATCCCCCAAACCATCTCTCCTGCTTTCTGGTCTCTATTTTTCTTTCTTTCAGAGATTGCAACTGTTCTTGCTTATTGCAAGGGGTTGGTTCCTTAGAACCAACCCAAGCATGGGTTCCTATCTGAGGCAGTCAGTATGGTATGAATCTGAGTGAAACAAGTCAATCTATAAAAAGAGTTGATGAAGAAAGAAATGAGAATATTGGTGGATGAAACAGGAAATGAAGACGCTCTGGATGGCAAATAGCCATCATTGAGCCAAAAAGGGTCAGAGACAGGCTTAAAGTTTGAACTGCAGAAGCAGTAACGTTGATATGGATGAGTTGGGAAAAAATCAGGTCAGCAGCAAGTGAAAAAAATGCTTGGCATCTGCCACAAAAAGGCTTGGGTTTTAGAGACTTACCTATAACTAGGCTGAGAGGGTGTAGAGAGCAAAAAAATCAAAAGGCTATCCTGTCATCACAATCCATCTTTTCCCAGTGATTCCTGGGACAAGAATCATTAGTATGCTAATGAATGCTCTCTCTTAGGATCCAGGGAGGCTCAGAGAAGCTACTCATTACCAGGTCTTCAGTACAAGCTACTGCAGTCAGCTAAAACGAGTGAGAAAACCAGAGTCTTGGCAGGGGTAGAATGGGAGATGAAGGAGGCAGAATGAAGGACGGAGGCACAGAGCCTTTAAATCTGTGGAAATGACAGTGTCAAGAAAGAATGTCAGAGTAATATGCACATAAGATAACTGGATATCTGCAACTGCATTTAAATGGATTAAATCCACTGAAAATGATCAGTACTAACTTTATAGGTTTTTTGTAAGATCAAACTCCCCCAACTATTAGTGGTTTTTTTCTCAGGTGGAATAGCAGAATTAAAATCAAAACAGGGAAAAAATTTGACTATAGTTAATAATTGAAAAAACCCTAAATGACCAATCAATTTTCTTCAGAAATGTATGTTTGAATATCACAGTTAAAAAGCTTACATTAGTTTCTGTTTCAATGTTTGAAAGTTAGCAATGGAATAATGTGATTTTCTTTGCAATAATGATAGTCTTGCTGTGCCTACTTAATATAAACAAAAGATAAAAATTGCTTAATAACACAATGTGTGTATTTACCTCCCATTTTTCTAGGCAGACTCTAGCTAAGTAAAAAAGGTAATTTAAGGTTACTCTATCATGGGAATGCTCTTTTAATGAAAAACAAACCTATTTTAATTAATACTCATTTTAAACACATTTAGAATTAAAAATCCTCTTTAAATTCAGGCTAATAAATTTAGTTTGAGTCTAAGTGCTTGTAGTCCAAATAGATTTTTTCCAAAAGATTTGCTACTATAGCAGGCCGGATTTAGTGAGACCAACCTATGAGCAATGGACATACAGAAATGTAGAGTTACTTACTTAACAGTCTTAATTAACTGCAACTAACTGTAATAATCAAAGGTGGGTTCTGCCCAATTTAACCATATGCATGGAGGTAATACTTTTAGGCAAGAGGGACCTTTAAGTCTTTTTCAATTTAGAAATCATCAATAATCTTTCAGGTCTTTTAATGTCATAATGCTCTATGTGAGTTGCCATATGTTTTATCCCCCCCACATCTCAATGAAGAATGGCAGATTTGTTGTCTTTAGGAGGCCATTAACAAGTATAAGGTGAGAAGCACAGCAACAAGCTCAAGCTCCAGAAAAAATTGCTGCTCACCTGACACTTTGATTTTATCCTTGTAAGACCTCAAACAGAGGGCCCATTGGAAACTCCTAAATTACAGAAACAGATAATAAATAGGTTCTGATTTAAGTTGCTAACTTTGTATTAATTTGCCACAGAACAAAAACAATTCAGAACACTCTGAGCTAGGTAAGTATCCAGAATGGATCTTGACAGAAAGACAAGAGTATAGGACTTCAGTTACAGTCCCCCATCACCCCCATGCCCAGTGGCAATTGTTTAAAGGCATTTTGTTCTTGACTAGCTGCCTCACTCATTATCTTCATGTTCCTGGAATTTGTGATATAAAGAACAATGTATAGCCAAGTCAATAGCTTATGTTGTTTTAATGTAAATTATTGGTAAACAACTTAGAAACTATCTCTTCTTTTCCTTTAAATACTCATTAGTAACTGCTGCTAATTGGAATGAATATTCAGGGAAACTTGAATCTATGCTCCCGGGTTGTAGTCCTCAATCTTGGCCCAAATAAATTCTCTACTAAATTTGCATCTATTTTTGTTGTTGTTGTTGTTGTTGCTTTTGGGTTTTTTTGTTTTGTTTTGTTTTTCCCTTTTAGGTTAAAAACAATAGAAAACTATCCCAGGGAGTAGAAAGAGAAGGGTAGGAGTGGTTGGATTCTTATGGTGTTAATGACTCTACTGTGGTATGCATATAGAATGTCTACACCCTCTCAAAGCTGCTTCTGCACAGGCGGACCTTGGTAGCAGAGAAAGAGGTAGTATTTCATAGTGGCTGAGAGAATGGACTCTAGAGTTAATCTGTAGCGTTTGGATTCCCATTCTGCCATTTAATCACTATTTGAACTTGAATAAGAAAATTAACTTCTTTGCACCTCAGCTTCCTCACTTATAAAATAGAGATAATCCTAGTTCCTAAGCTTGTTTAGCAATTAATGACCTAATCCAAACAAAGTGCCAAGTTGAACACATAGTAACCATTCAATAAATTTTAGCTGTTATTATTTCTCAGATGCCTGACAAGATGTGAGGGCTATTTCTCAACCAACTCATCTTCGACAAAGCCTCCACCACCACCAACCACTGGGAAGAGGAGAACCTGTTCAGTAAATGGTGCTGGGAAAACTGGCTGATCACATGCAGAAGATTGAAACAGTACCCCTACCTATGACCATACACAAAAATCAACTCTAAATGGATCAAAGACCTAAATGTAAAACCTCAACCTATAAGAACCTTAGAAAATGCAGGAGACACCCTTATGGAAATTGGAACTGGCAACCAATTCCTGATCAAAACCCCAAGTTCCCATACCATAACATAGACAAGTGGGACCTCATCAAACTGACAAGCTTCTACAAAGCCAAAGAAACCATCAAGAGATCAGGGAGACAGTCCACAGACTGGGAAAAAATATTTGCCAACTGTATGTCTGACAAAGCCTAACATCTAGGATCTACAAGGAACACAAAGGTGCCAAAAAAGAAAAAAACCAAACAGCCCCATTACAAAGTGGGCAAAAGATATGAATAAACACTTCTCAAAAGAAGGCATACTAGCTTCCAACAGATATATGAAAAAATTCACAGCCTCACTAGTCATCAAAGAAATGCAAATTAAAACTACACTGAGATACTACCTAACTCCAGTCAGGATGGCCATGATCAATAACTCAAAAAATAACATATGCTGGAAAGGATGTGGCAAAAAGGGAACACTTCTACACTGTTGGTGGGAGTGTAAACTAGTACAGCTTCTGTGGAAAACAGTGTGGCAATTCCTAAAAGTTCTGAAAATCAACCTTCCATATGACCCCACAATCCCCCTACTGGGAATATACCCAGAAGAACTCAAATCACTCTGTAAAAAAGATACCTGCACATGTATGTTTATCTCAGCATTGTTCACAAGGAACCAACTGCCCATCAAAAGAGGACTGGATAAAAAAGAATGTGGTACATATACACAATAGAATATGATGTTACCATAAAGAACAAAATCATGAACTTCGCAGCAACCTAGATGGACTTAGAGTCTATAAACTGAGTGATCTTTCACAGAAACAAAGAACTGAGTATCACATGTTCTCACTCACAAGCGAATCTTGAACTATTATAATACTATAAGAAAGGGATTGGCAGTAGAGGGAAACTGCAGGGGGCTAGAGGGGTGGGGAGGTGGGATTGACAGTAGTGGGAATCTGCCTGGGAAAGGGGGGGCACACCTCATCAACAAGGGTACCTGCATAAAGAATATTCGTATACCTAACCCTGAATAGTACCCCACATCTTTGGAGTCAATCATACTAAGTGATTTATCACAGAAACAAAGAACAGAGTTCCATATGTTCTCACTCATAAGAGGACCTTGAACAATTATAATGCTATAAGAAAGTGATTGGCAGTAATGGGAAACTGTTGGGGGGTGGGATTGGCAGTTGAGGGAAACTGCTAGGGCAGGGAGGGGCATACCTCATTAACCAGGATACCTGCATGATCAATGTTTGTATACCCTGAATTGTATCCCACATCTTTACATTAAAATAAAAAATAATTTTAAAAAATAAAATAAAAAAATAAAAAGTCAATAAAAGAAATCCTAAAAATAAATAAATAATAAAATTTAAAAATAAATAAATATTTTTTTTTTAAATGTGAGGGCTATCTCTCCAACTCCAGCATAA
>CAUYQG010250822.1:0-22412 GCA_963574415.1 Tarsius wallacei
ATAAAAATAAAAAAGATAACCAGGCGTGGTGGTACATGCCTGTAGTTCCAGCTATTTGAAATGCTGAGGTAGAAGGATTGCCTGAGTCCAGCAGGTTGAGGCTGTGGTGGCTGTGCACCTGAGTAAGACTCCAATTAAAAAAAAAAGTTAAATTGATATGGTGGTGCACACCTGTAGTCCTAGCTACTTGGGAGACTGAGGCAGGAGCATTGCCTTTGCCCAGGAGATGGAGGGTGTGGTGAGCTGTGATTATGCCACGGCACTCCAGCCTGGGTGACAGAGTGAGACCCTGACTCAAAAAAAAGTAAGATGCAATATGGGAGGCATAACATGAAAACACAATTTGTTGGTTACCTGAAATTTACACTTATCACTGGGTGTCCCGTGTTTTATCGGACCATCCTACCCAGGGGCCATGATGAGGGCAGGGCTGAGAGCTGGTGGGAGGGCATTTCTGGATAGTGATGGTTTATCCTGTGGCCTGTGCATGATGCAGAGGTTTTCCAGAAGTTTCTGCAAGCTCCGCTGGGGACACAGAAGGTAGCTGGGAAGACATGACCTCGTAGCTGAGGGCTGGTCCCAACTGGGCGCCAAGCAGGAAGTCCGAGAGGCTCAGAAGCAGCAAAATGGAGAGGAAAGCCTCGGCGCTGCAAGACAAAACCACAGCTCCTGCAGGTGGGAGGTGGGGATGCAAAGCACCCGCCATCAGGCCGTCCAAAGCCGCTCTCCCCTCCCCCATCTCCTGGCCTCAGCAGTGGGCTCCCACCCTGCAACCATGGGGGCCCAGGTTGTCCCAGAGGCCGGGAAAGGGGGAGAAAGATCCCCAGTGACAGTCCTCACAAAATAGCAGGAAATCGGAATCTCCAGTGTGACTCAGTTGACCCAAACATTTCTCTATCGTGCTTTCAGAGGTTGTGGGGGCTGGAGTCAAGGATATCATGTTTGCTTAGAAAAAGCCGGGCATGGTGGCTCACGCCTGTAATCCCAGCACTTTGGGAGGCTGAGGTGAGGAGGATTGCTTGAGCCTGGGTGTTTGAGACCAGCCTGGACAACATAGTGAGACCTTATCTCTACAAAAAATACAAAAATTAGCCAGACATGGTAGTGTGTGCCTATAGTCCCAGCTACTCAGGAGGCTGAGGTGGAAGGATATCCTGAGCCCAGGAGAAAGAAGCTTCAGTGAACCATGATTATGCCAATACATTCCAACCTGAGGGACAGAGTGAGACCCTGACTCAAAAAAAAAAAAATTGGATAGGTTTCATTCTTGCAAGACTTCTCAAAACTATTAACAAATAAATGTATAGTGTGAATCACCAAGAAGAAACAGAAAATGAAGCATTTCCCTACATCTGTTTGGCCATGAAACAGCACACTGTCTAGCAGGATTAGTGTTTCACAGAAAGACACCCTTGAAGAACGTCTGCCACATGCCTGCATCAGCATGTCATCCTGGTTTACACAAGGTCAGCAGGTAGATGTGTGTGCTGTTCCAGGGCACATACACAGCTAGGTGCTCTGGGAGCTGCACACTTCGCATGAGCCTTTGGAAAGAACCCAGAGGACAGCGCAGACTTCTCTCAGTCAATGGGTGGCACAGGCGAGACTCTGTCCCACACAATACCTGGTGTCTCTTCTGAGTGGTCAGTGCACTTACCACGCCAATGGCTAAATGTTTCTACCAGTACCTTTGGGTCTATGAAGATTGGGAAGGAGAGCCGGGCTCGGTGGCTCAGCCTGTAATCCCACGCCTTTGGGAGGCTGAGGTGAGTGGATTGCCTGAGCCCGCGGGTTTGAGACCCACCTGGGCAACTTGGCGAGACCTCATCTCTACAATAAATCAAAAAATTAGCCGGGCGTGGTAGCGCACGTCTGTAGCTACTTGGAAGGCTGAGGCAGAAGGATCGCCAGAGCCCAGCAGGTCGAGGCTGCAGTGGCCGGGAGCGGCCATTGCACTCCAGTCTGGGCAACAAAGTGAGACTCCAACTCAAAAAAAAAATATATATATATATATATATTGGGAAGGAGAAGGAAACCAACCATGGTGGCAATGGTCATGCAGTCCATCCTGTCATCATTAAAAAGTCATTTTGCCAGCCTGGGCAACATAACAAGACTTTGGCTCAACAAAGAATCAAAACATTAGCTAGTGTGGTGGCATGTGCCTGTAATCCCAGCACTTTGGGAGGCCAAGGTGAGAGGATTGCTTGAGCCCTGGAGTTCAACACCAGCCTGGGTGACATAGTGAGACCTCGTCTCTACAAAAAATAAAAAAGTTAGCCAGGCGCAGTGGTGTGTGCCTGTAGTCCCAGACATTCAGGAGGCTGAGACAGAAGAATTGCCTGAACCCGGGAGGTGGACTGTGGTGTGCCATGATTGTACTACTGCACTCCAGCCTGGATGACAGAGTTTGACTTCAACTCAAAAAAAAAAAAAAAAGGTCATTCTGCCTTTGCTTCTGGAAAGCACATGCCTGGGAATCCTTCCTGGCCTCTCACTTGACCCCAATAGAGCTGTCCCTTTGCCACCAAACGAGCTCCATGATTAGTCATGCCATCTCCGCTGGCTACATGCCTGAGCAGTGCCTGCGGCTGGGGCAAGTGTTTCTTCCGCCAATTTGGGCTGTCAAATCTGCTTACTCTCCTGGTGGTTGGTTGTGGCAATTCAAGTGTGACTGAATCATACCCCAGGGCTCAGCCGGGTCTGATGGGAACCAGCACCAAGGGCCTCAAACCAGCTGCTTTATACCTAAGCCAGTCTCTCTCAACGTGTTCCAGGCTACAGCTGACCGTCTGGCCATGTTCTCCCAGGTCCCACCTCCAGAATTTAGAAGAGAGAGGGGAGTCTTTCTGCTGTGGTCGTTGCCCTCATAATTTGGGGGCTTTCATATCATTTGGGGTTTGGTTTGTTCACAGTCCAGGCTAGTCCCATATTTACATCCCTCCTATTGTAGGACTCGGGACATTGGGCTGTGATTTTACTTCTGCACACTTGTACCCTCCACAAGACAGTAGCATTGTGAGTGACACCGGAAAGGTTCCTGTCCACCCCTCTGTGCCCAGCACCCAGCAGAGAGCCACCAGGTGGCTGCCTCACCCTGGGTGTCTCCTCTATACACCAGAGAGAGGAGCAAGGAGAGAGAAGAACAAACTACACTTGCCGGCTAAGTCACGCATTTATCAGGAAAGGGTGGTGTCTGTCATTCCTAGGAATCCACTCAGAAGTCTTCAGATCCCACTGACTGGGACGGAGCCACTTAACCACCCCATGAGTGAAAAAATCTGGGCCGGGAAGCGGGAGATGTTTTAACGAGGCATGTGGTCACTCCAAATAAAATCTGGTCCCTTCACAAGGAAGAAGGACAGGATGGATGTAACTTTGGAACTGCAGTGTTTGACGCTGATTGTAGTGAAGAGGCTGGACCTGGTTTTATTCACAAAAATAAATGAGGTTTATGAGAGACGTGTTTGGGCCTGTCTATCCCCAGGTTAGGATATGACTTAATTTGATTTAGAGATTCTGCTGAGACAGTGTCCTTCTCACCTGGCCAGTGGAAGGGTCCAATTAGGGGACTAGGGCCTTCCCTCTTTCAATAAATCCCTCGGTTGTCAGAAATTGAGCACAGCCCCTCCTCATCTGGGCTCCTTCAGAAACCACCAGACCACATCCCTTTCCATTTATTTGTCTGTGTTGTGTTGCAAATTAAGTTTCAAAAGACATTTTTCTCCCAAGAAAATGTAAAGAATAGCATACCCCCCACAGCCACCACGCAGAAGAGTGAACTAAAGCGGCTGTCATCCCCGGAGGGCTTAATGACAGTGTTCGACGTGTGTGGACAGCCGAGCTTCCTTCAGAGCTGTCTGTGTGAATGGGCTTCAAGATGTTTTGACTATTATCTGTTACAAAGAAACTCACCATTAATTGCATATTGTCACAGCTCGCAGCCCCACATCACCATTAGCCCAACAAAGCACTCTCTCCTCCAGAGAAGGGGACATGGACGCCACCTAAGTCTCTTGCACTGAGTAAACGGCTTCTCCAAGTTCCCCTGCATTCCAGGCCATAAGTTTTCATAGAGAAAACCAAATTCAGCGAGAGCTCATCCTCCCCTGCGCCAACCTCAGTTCTTCTCCGGGTGGCAGTGGGGTCAACTCCCCACCATCCCACAATCTCCATGTCCATGAAACAGCAGGAGCCATGTTCACCGGGAACACCAGGGATGCCAGGAGATCAGATAGCGGCCTCTCCCCTCCCCCACCCCATGCTCTCTATGCGAGTGATCTGGTGCTGGGGGTCTGGGGAAATTTCTGTGGGTAACAAGGCCTGAAGGAGAAAGACAAAAACAAGACAGAAATGCCTACACTGTTCAACGAGGAGGATGTCGACTATCACTCAACCCTCAAGAAGAGGGAAGCAGTGCCATTACTGGACAAGGCTCAGGAGTTCTTCTCCACGCTGATGAGTGCAGGGAGGTGAGCAGCTGTGCCTCCGCCCCACAGATGATCTCTTTAAAGTAGATCCAGTCCCTTCCTCTCCTCCCACTCACTGCCAAAGTTTCCCATTGCCTGCTGGAAGAAGCCTGTGCCCTCAGCCTGGCTACACATCCCCTCACAGGCAGGCCCACCCCCATTTCCCACATCATACTCCATAGTGAGGGGAACCACTTACTGTCCCCAGCTCAGGGCACCTTCATGCCTTCACACCTTAGCCCAGGCTGCTCCCTCATCTCTTCCTTATTATCCATCCTTCAGGACCCAATTTAGATGACATCTCCTGTGGAATGCCTGAACCAAGCCCTCTGTGTGATCCCTCTTACCTCTTCAGAGCCTACATACTTGGCTCCTACCTCAACTATAGCGCTCATCATGTGGTATCCTCATCACATTTATACAACTTCTACTAGGTTGTAAGTGATGTCCTTCTCAGCAGGAATTGTGTCTTAGTGACTGGTATAGTCCTAGCCACCAGTGCAGGTGGAAGGAAAAGTTGCATGTGTTGGAAGATGGGAGAAGACTGGACAGACAGATGGATGGGTGGATGGGTGGGTGGGTGGAAGGATAGATGGATGGATGGATGGATGGATGGATAAATGGGTGGGTGAGTGGATGGATGGATGGATGAAAGGATATTCAAATGAGTGGGTGAAAGAATAGATGGATGGATGGATGGTTGGAAGGATGGATGGTTGGAAGGATGGATAAACAGACAGACAGATATCCAGCTATAGATATTTTTAAAGCCATTGCATTCCCCTCTCTGAGTTATCACTTTTCAAGTGAATTGGTATGGATACTGTAAGAATCTTCAACCTGATGCTCAGTGGTTATCCCTACAAACACACCAAGAACCTGTCAAATATTCCATTTTAAAGTCTTTGGTATGTCAAAGGGGATAACAATGAGTATCAGTGTCTCCGCTCACAATTACTTAATGGGGAGACCTAGCTTATTGAAAGAGAAAGGTAAAATAGGTTTTAAGATCAGATATGCCTTCCCCACTACTTATGGAGTTCAGGATAAACTTCTGACTGCATTATGATTAAATAAACATCTATGGTTTTCATTCATTCAAACTCACACTCAAGTCATTATTTCTGATATAGTAACCCTGCCAGTGATATACGCTGCCAAGAGGTAGACTAAATTTCAGGTTCACCTTTGGATTTCTGGTGAGGCCATAAAAGCTGTATTTATGTATGTGATAGCTTTGAGTTTTAATGGAAAAAGGGTTCGCATATTAATAAAATGTTCTATTTAGTACACACAAGTCAAATTCATGCCATTATGGAATGGCTGCTTTCTGAAAAGAGAGAGAGGAAACAAAGCAATCATTGCCCAAAGCAATGTCATGGACAGACATGAGGAAATTAAAGCTCAAAGGTTAATTAAAATGAGCAACAGAAATCCATATTTTAAAAATAGGACTTGGGGAAATATTTCCTAAACAAGACTTCTAAGAATACAGAATTTTAAAATGAAGATATAGGTCTCAAATTTAAAACAATTATTTGAATCTTTTCTTCCTTAACCAGAGTTAAGATGTAACACAGGCAGCAAGAAAACTTATATTTAGGCCTTCATTTTCTTCTTTTTTTCTTAAAGTGAATAAACTTTGTCTTTCTAAATACTCTTCCAATAGCTGGTCAGGTTTCCTGAAGAAGTTAAAAAGGAATATTATAAGTGCTTTACAAATAAAACATTTGTACATTTATTTACAGATATATGTCTTAAAGTATCAGCAAAATATACCCAGTTTAAACATTACAGAGTTGTGGTCCTTAGAAGGTGCCTCCTCACCTCATCAACAAGGGCACCTGCATAATAAACATTTGCATACCTAACCCTGAATTGTACCCCAAATCTTTAAAATAAAAAATTTTTTTAAAAAGTTGCCTCCTCCGGCAGAGGTACCAAATTGGCTATGAAAAAGGAGCTGAGGTCTTGAGGCCCATGGACTTACCAATCTAATATTTTCCCTCCTGTGTTAACAGTTGTAAGAAACAAATATTAAAAGTTTGGGTTTATATATGCATTTTTTGACCAGAGATTCAGGTTTTTGTATTCATTATAGTAAATACCTGCTTAGAAATTTGAGAAGAAATAAAGAAGATGACTGTCTAGTGTTCTTAGAAAATTACTACGTCATAAAAAAAAATAGAGATTAAAGATCCCACAGCTGTAGAGCCAAGCTCTTTGTTATACATGCACAGCTTTCTAAAGCCCATAAAAATCTCAACATCTGACCCATTTCAATTTTACAAGGGAAGGGCCTATTACACTGGAAAATATGCGTACAAATCTTCAGCATTCAGAGGCATTAAACAGTTTTATTTCACATTTGTTTCCTACGTACCCGACATAGGAAACATACATTCCTCTGTCCTATGTACAGTGCAGCACCTGCTGCTAAAACTCTCCTCTCGGTCAGCTCTCAGCCTTCTCTTTTTAGAAGGGATTAATTTGAGTGCCTTTTCTGAACGGCTGAAGTAATGCTGCCATCTCCTGTTCACCGAACATAATGTAGAGAAATTTACCTCAAAAAGACTGAAAAACAGAATTGGATGAAACAACTGGCATGCTCATGGCCACCGCAGCCTCAACCTGCTGGGCTCAGGCAATCCTTCTACCTCAGCCTTTCAAGTAGTTGGAACTACAGGTGCGTGCCACCACTCCCAGCCAGTTTTTTAATTTATTATAGAGACAGGTCTCACCAAGTTGCCCAAGCTGGTCTCGAACTCTTGGGCTCAGGCAATTCTCTTGCCTCTGCCTCCCAAAGTGCTGGGATTACAGGCATAAGCCACGGCAGAATGCATGTCTTATTTCAGAATTTTACCAAAGCAGATACAAGAAAATAAAGTAACTTTTCAAAAAAATTATTTTCACCTCTGAATTTTAAAACTGAAAATATATCCACTGGAGAGGATATATTTTTAAACATATATATAGTTTTCCCTTTGTTCTTGTTCTTACCATAAACCAATAACACTAGGATATTAATACAATCACCTTACCCAGGTTTTTTTGAATAGGAATTGCATTCAAGTCCAGGATGAGGCCAGGCGCGGTGGCTCACGCCTATAATCCCAGCACTTTGGGAGGCCAAAGTGAGAGGATTGCCTGAGCTCACAAGTTCGAGACCAGCCAGGGCAACTTGGCACAACCTCATCTCTACAATAAATTTTTTAAAAAATTAGCCAGGCATGATGGCATGTGCCTGTAGTTCCAGCTACTTAGAAGGCTCAGGTGGAAGGATTGCCTGAGCCCAGCAGGTCGAGGTTGCAGTGGCTGGGAGCATGCTACTGCACTCCAGCCTGGGTGACAGAGTAAGACTCCATCTCAAAAAAATATATATATAAAAATAAAAAAGTCTAGGATGAAAATCTGTGTCTTATGCTCATTCATTAAAGAGATCTTAAGATCTTTAAGAGACATAAATCTTGTTACATCAGGCCTCATTGCAAAGATTAGCAACACTCTGCTGGTAATAAGACATTATTGTTCTGAGACAGTGTCTCAGAAGAACAGATACCTAGCCCAGTATTATATTTTAAAGTCCAATCTCCCTCCATCATCTAGAGATGGGAATACTCCTCACTTAAAGTTATAACCACTTCTGAAAATTAAGACTAATTTGTTTACTATTTAATGGCAAGGCAAAGTAGCTAACTGTAACCTTTTATAAAACATATCTTCGGCCGGGCTTGGTGGCTCAGCCTGTAATCCCAGCACTTTGGGAGGCTGAGGTGAGTGGATTGCCTGAGCCCATGGGTTCGAGACCTGCCTGGGCAACTTGGTGATCTCTACATCATCTCTATAATAAATCAAAAAAATTAGCTGGGCGTGGTAATGCACGCCTGTAGTTCCAGCTACTTGGAAGGCTGAGGCGGAAGGATCACTGGAGCCCAGCAGGTCGAGGCTGCGGTGGCCAGGAGCGGCCACTTTACTCCAGTCTGGGTGACAGAGTGAGACTTCAACGCAAAAAAAAAATATATATATATATATATGTGTGTGTATATATATATATTCATCATAATCTTCAAGACATATTTTCTTCAAATCACTCTTTTCTGGACAAATCGCTTCACTTCTCTTCCCTCTTGTATAAGGGCACTTCCTTGACCCTGGTAATTCATCTGTGTTATTCCCCTGCTGAAGGCTGGACAAGGATGTCTGGGAGATCCCATTTTCTGGAGACGTCACTATTTTGAACCACTGTTTTGAGTATGGATAACATAGAATAAACACAGATCAGGAAAATATTGCACAGCAAAGCTCAAAGTGCATAGCACTGCAAATGGATGGTCTGTGGAAAATTACATTTGTACATTTTAGTTTTAGCTTTGCTTAAGCAGATTTCTTCCAAAGGTGTACCTGCCTCTTACAGAGCTTTTCAGTTACTGTAAAGTAGCTGTGTTCACAGTACGTTTATAGTTCTCTTCACAGATCCTCTTCACCAGCACACATTTCGATTTATAAAATATAATCCTTCTGCATATATTAAATATAGAATATTCTAATTTTCAACAAAGTGATAAAAACGATCACCGGTTAGTTTACCCAGATGTTCAAAGGCTTCTGGAGCATGTCCTTAGACTTGGGGCTCTATCTTCTCAGAAAAGGAGGGAACCAAACTAGACTATTGCTCAAGTCTCTCCTACCTTAAAAACTCACATTCTGTTGTTCCAGCTACTTAGAAGGCTGAGGCGGAAGGATAGCCGGAGCCCAGCAGGTCGAGGCTGCGGTGACCAGGAGAGGCCACTGTACTCCAGTCTGGGCGACAGAGTGAGACTCCAACTCAAAAAAAACCCCAAAAAACAAACAAACAAACAAAAACTCACATTCTAACAGCATTAGGGTCTGCGGTGGGAAAATATTGTCACATCAGGCCTAAATTCTAGATGAGAGAGCACCCTTTCCAGAAACATAGGAAGAAAGTTTGGTCAGGCCATATGATTACTTCTAGAAAATAACAAAACCAGTAGTGATAATAGAGGCAAGGTGGCTACTGACACTCAAGAAAATAAGTTATTACAATTGCCATTAATATTTACTTTAGCCAGGCATAGTGGCTCATACCTGTAATCCCAGCACTTTGGGAGGTAGAGACGAGAGGATTGCCTGAGCCCAAGGGTTCAAGACCAGCTTGGGCAACACGGCAAGACCTTATTTTTATCTATAATAAATAAAAAAAAATTAGCCAAGTGTGATGGTGCATGCCTGTGGTTCCAACTACTTGGAAGTCTGAGGTAGAAGGATCACCTGAGCTCAGCAGGTCGAGACTACAGTAGCCGTGAGCATGCCACTGCACTCCAACCTGGGCGACAGAGTGAGACTTTGACTCAAAAAAAAATTACTCTAGGTAACAGTATTAAAGAATATTATGTCATTATGAGGAATACTATAATAGTTTGCTTTAATCCCCTAAATTTTGTATCATTTAGCAATAAGCTAACTTTAAGAGATGATCATAGTAGATATTATATTAACACAGGTTTTTTTTACACTAAATATTCTTAAATAGCACCTGGGATTACATAAAAGTCCCTTCGTGGAAGACTCTTTTGAAAAGACTAAAATCAAACATGAAACAATTTGCAAATTACCGAAGATACAGAATGCTATAATAAAAGAAATGTCCATTATTTCTTTGTACAATTATTTAACTCTCATTATCAAGTCATTGAATTAGAAACCAAAGAATCATGGAATTCTATAATTACAGAAAAATATTTTTTAAATAAATAAAACATAGGAAGTTCAGCAAACAGGACAAGACTAAAAAGAGCCAGTTTCTATGAGCTACCATTCAACTTTCCAGTTTTGTTTTAATTTACATATTTATATTTTAGGAGGATCTTTGCTTGGTTCTTTTCCTATTTAAAGCAATGAAAATATTATTAAATGTACCATTTTTCTTAAATAAAAGTTTACATCTCTCATCTAAACAGGCTGTTCATTTCCAAATTTGAATGTCTTACTAGGCAAATAGAGTTAAAATGCACAGGTAGAAAAACATCTTACTTTGCTGCCCTAAGAAAGGTTTTCAGCACAAGTTCAAATCTGTGGACAGAAGAAGTACCATGGGTACTTTTCACTTCAATAAGATACCATTTCAATTGAGACTATCTGTGATCTCCAGAGCAAACAATTAATGGAAAATAATATTACATCAGGCCTTCAGGCCTAAATTCTAGGCAAGACAGAGTATCTTCTTCAGAAACATAGGAAGAAAATAGGAAGGTAACATTTTGGTCAGGCCATACAATTACTTCTAGAAAATAACAAAACCAATAGTGATAAGACAGGTGAGGATTGTCTTTGCAATAAAAGAATTGGTCAGATAATATTCAATTTCCTTTTTTCTTTTTTTTTTTTTTTTCTTTTTTGAGTCAAAGCCTCACTCTGTCACCCAGGCTGAAATACAGTAGCTAGGACTACAAGTGTGTGCCACCACGCCTGGCTAACTTTTTAATTTATTTGTAGAGACGAGGTCTCACTATTGGGCCCACACTCTTGCAGTCTTGGGCTCAATCCTCCCACCTCAGCCTCCCAAAGTGCTGGGATTACAGGCATGAGACACCACAGCTAGCCTGCTTATTTTCAACGAGTGATTTGTAAGATCGAGTGATTACTGATCTTCCAAAATCAAAAGTGAATGCTAGCATTTTTCCCCACTATTTTTAATTTGAGAAAATAACCTGTGTGAAGCTAAAAAAAAAAAAAAGTTTTTAAAATTCTTTGTACTAATTTGTAATGACCTAAAGTTTCTCTCTCTCCTTCCCTCCTCTTCTTTCTCGCTCCCTCCTCTCCATTCCTCTTCCCTTTCTTTCTCTCTCTTCCCCCTTCCCAAGAAATACTGCTTGCTTTTAAAATGTTACCTTCTTTTGCTGCAAATAAACTGCACACTTTAAAATCATCTTGAGCTAGGGTGTGCTGGATGGGTCAGACAGGTTTCCAGTTCATCAAAGGCTGGGTTGTTGCTACATCCGAAGAGACACCTTGGCAGCTTTACCACAATAGAGAAGTTTCTTTGAGGACCAGTTCATTTCTTACCTATTTTATTTTTACTGCAGCCCAATATAATGGTTGCAAACGGCAACCTAGTGCAAAACTTCTATCTGCCCTGCATTGTTAATCAGCACTTCCAGAAGGCAGCAACCCAGCCCAAAATGCTTTGAATGAGACTCACTTCACAAGAAGACACTAGGCAACAAGAAGGGTGATATAATAACAAGTGTGCTTTTTACGCCTTAATGTTGCATTTCAAAAGCTAAGCGATTTCATGTGTATCATCTCCTCTTCATACAGGCTCCCAAGGCTGCTTTTGCACTTTGGCACCTTTCATACGATCATTTTCAATGTTTACCTTAGAGTAAAATGTTCTAAACTCTTCACATGACAGAATTTTGGAATACAGTATTTTGAATGGGAAGCTTTTATTTCAAAATGTGGCTTGTGCGGAAAGGTAGAAAAGTTTGTCATTTCTTCTTTAAAATTATCTGTGTATTCTCTCTCTCCTGACATCCTGACATAGCCGCATCACTTTACAGCCCAAGAAAGGGCAAGTGCCTCCCTGCAAGACACATGTCCGCATTTAGCAAAACATCTGCTGACCCCTGGAATTCACCAGGTTTACCCAGCATCAAACCTAAAAGAGAAGACAGGGTTTTTAATTGGTGGTATTTTGAATGTTAATATTTTATTTTCCCCTTATGGATCTCATGCTTATTTATTTTTATGTGCATCTTGCTTCTTTTAGCTTGGTGGCAGCACTGTGAGATATCACAGGCCTTTTACTCAGTATTTCTCTAACAAGCCAACCAGGTACAAACAGGATTTTTATATCCATTTGTAAATTTTAGTAGGGGGCGGTTGAGTTGAGAGAAGGAAAAATAAAAAGACAAATACTACATTTGTGTAAGGTTTAATTCACATCACTCGTATAATTCTGTGCTGTTGGCATATGTCTCAATAAATAGGCTTCAAAAAGAAATTATTGCAATGTAAAAATAGTTTCCCTGAATTCACATGCTTTTTAAACTGTTCCCAGGTCTCAAAATGGCTTTTAAAATTATTTTTTCAGCCTCTTAGAGCCATGTACCCCATATTGTGATAGGATATGTTTCTCTGCCCTGTTCCCAAGAGTGGAGCTGGAGAGAAAGGAAGTTGAGACGGCTTGGCACCATGCTCGTCTCAAAGAGGCCCAACTTGAGAAATTCACTTTCCTTGCCAGAGAAAAAGGAACATGAGAAATTAAAGGGTCAAAACAACGGAGGAGTTTAAGCCTGAGAAGAAAGCCCACAAACAAACAAACAAACAAGTAGTTAACATATCTGAGTGCCAGCCATCCCAAGCACAGTCCTAGGCACTGGAGACAACGGTTTAAACATAGTGCTTCCGTGGAGCTGTGGTGTGGCGATTATACTCTGCAAAGTACATCTGCTGTCTTGATATACTCCAAATTACACCCATTTTTCAGAATAGAACTTCTTTGGAAACTTTTGCTTTTCAGGTGGTTCTAGGCATATTCTCAATACAGTAAAAGAAACATTAAAAATCAACTTTAAAATTTTCATAATTTCTGATTTTTATATCATATGTATACGTCACAATTGAGCAAAATTAGTAACCTTAGAAGAAAGATGAAAAACAACCAATGTCCATCAATGGTTACTGATTTCTAATCGGTATTGCTATTGCTGATAATTATTTTATTTAAAAAGCTCTATTAAACTAATTAAAATCACAACTAGTTAGAAATAATGGTATGTAAGTTAGAAAATGCCAATGTCCTTTAATATGTAAACACTTAAAATGTAGATAGTCTAAAAGCAAAGGCTAATTAGGTCTATTTCACGGTATTATTATTACTATCATTATTGGGAGCATTTATTAAATCAATCCACATGATGACTCCATTTACAAAAAAGCAAATGCAACCAGAAGTAGTAAAACTAAGGCTAAACAATGTATTATAGTCTCTGCTCCTACAACTGGAATTCCCCAAATCTTCAGAGATGAGAGAAGAATCTGTTCCTGGGGGCACCCTGCTACAGACAGTGTTTCTTACCTGTTTTTCACTGATCTGTCCCTCACTTGGCATCAGCTTCTTACTGCCCTCCACTGACTAGGTATGAATTCAGTCTTCTTAAGCAGTTGTTTTTATACAAGGGCAATTTTACTAGCCGTGGAAAAATTCACTTGATTCATATAAATTTTTTAAAAGATTATTATATTAATGCACTCAAAATTAACTCCAAGAACATACCATAGTATTTCAAAAGCAATACGTTGATTAAAAAGAAAAACAAGCAAATGGAAATCCTTTCCAGAAATACTAACACATCAATGTATATCCTTTCAGTCTCTCTTCTATTCTCTGCCAGCATGCACCTTTATATTATATTCTTTTTCTTTTTTACAAAATGCTATCCTATTGTACATGTTTTGACTACTGCTTTTTAAAAAACAAATGTCTTTCCATACTATCCATTTCAGTGGCATCATAATATCCCATTATGCACATGTACATTATAGTGAACCTTCTCCTCCAACTGACAAAAATATTAAGTTCTGTGATGAATATACTTATAGCTATGCCTTTCTTAAATTGGAAATTGACTAATAAATATGTTTTCTGAAAGTGAAAGGTGAACAGAACCTCAGAGATCAGCAGGACCACAGAAGAATCACCGGGGTCATCACCTTTACATGCTTTTAACTCAGTTTGCTTAGTTCATATTTTATTATTTATTTTTATCATTACTACTAGTAGTAGTTGCTTACAAAACTGCCTTCAATGTAGGTGAGGAATGCTTAAGGTTCACCCTCCTCCCCGGTTTCTAGTATAATTTTGAGTCAAGGTCTCACTCTGTCACTCAGGTTGGAGTGCAGTGCCATCATCACAGTTCACCACAGCCTCCAACTCCTGGGCTCAAGCAATCCTCCCACCTCAGCCTCCTGAGTAGTTGGGACTACAAGCACATGCCACCATGCCTGGCTTTTTTTTCCCCCTTCAGAGATGAGGTTTCAAACTCCTTGTCTTAAGCAATCCTCTCACCTCAGCCTCCCAAAGAGCTGATATTACAGGCAGAAGCCACTATGCCTGGCCAAATTTAGTACAAAAGAAATTTGAAAGAGACTGAAAAACAGTTCTCTATCTCTTCTCTGGCATATTTCCTTCCAAGCACTGAGGGACTGTGAAAACCAAATTAGTAGGATAGTGATAAAGATGGCCATGGAATACGGAAGACAAAATAAATATTCATAAGGAGTGTTTCATGCAAAGTAGAGGAAAGGTTACAAGACCACCTTCAATGTAGGTGAAGAATCCTTAAGGCTCACCCTCCTCTCCAGTTTCTAAGTTTTTCCAAGCAAAAGCCAGATTTAACAGTTTTTATCAACAGACTAAGTATTAGGTTCTGCAAGCTTTGGGGGAAAGAAAGCTGGCTGAAACATCTCACTTGTGACCATTTGAATTGAGATGTGCTGTTATATTTGAAGTGTTTAAGCCATATTTTTTTAAAAGGACTCATGAGGTCCCAGTACTCTGAACACCCTGATGTGTCAATGCACGTACCCCAAGCTCTACATACTGGACCAATCTTCAGTTTCAACTTCAAAACCCCTGCACCCCCAGCACCTAGCCACCAGCAGTGAGAGTCAGACTTCAACCAGCAAGTTCTCTAGAGGAAGAGGGGAGAGCCTGGTGGCCCTCTCCTGGTCACCCCCTCATTCATAGAGCTGTGCTGTCTTTTTCTTGCTGATCTTAACTGCTGAAGTTGTTCTGGCACCTGGACTTCTTGACTTCTGAAAATGTGCGGCTGAGAGAATGCAGAACCCCACTCAGCCATATGCCAGTCCCGTCCTCAGCCCGGAGTGGTGAAAGCTGTGATCCTATTTTCCTTCCTTGACTATACAGACTCTCCCCTTCTTTCTCTATGGGTCTCACAAATGCTTGTGCTTAATGTAGTCCTTGAGCACTGTTTAAAAAGCATACTCCTCATAAGTGAGCTGGATAAGGAAACTGTGGTACATATACACAATAGAGTACTATGCAACCATAAAGAACAAAATCATGTCCTTTGCAGCAACATGGACACAGCTGGAGACCACCATTCTAAGTGAACTATCACAGAAACAAAAAACTGAATACCGCATGTCCTCACTCATAAGCAGGCCCTAAACATTGGGCATGGGGGCACAAAAGTGGGAACAACAAATACTGGGCACAGCTCAACGAGGGAGGGAGGGGCACACAACCACCCATTGGGCATCATGTCCACTACAGGGGCGGGGTGGGGAAGAGGGCTCGCTAGAAACCCAAACCTCACCTACACACAATTTACTTAGGCATTAAACCCCCACATGTAGCCCACAATTCTAAAACTTGAGAAAAAAAGCATACTCATTTAAAAAAATTCAAGCTTGTTTTTTTTTTTGAGTTGGAGTCTCACTCTGTTGCCCAGACTGGAGTGCGATGGCCGCTCCCGGCCACCGCAGCCTCACGTGCTGGGCTCCAGCGATCCTTCCACCTCAGCCTTCCAAGTAGCTGGAACTACAGGCACGTGCTATCACACCCGGCTAATTTTTGATTTATTGTAGAGATGAGGTCTCGCCAAGTTGCCCATATGGATCTCGAACCCGTGGGCTCAGGCAATCCACTCACCTCAGCCTCCCAAGGTGTGGGATTACAGGCTGAGCCACCGAGCCCGGCTCATAGTAAAATTTAAGGCTCAATAATCTTCATGCATCTTAAAAAGTAATCTTCCCTGCCCCTGCAAAGTTTTTTTTTTTTGAGTTGGAGTCTCTGTCACCCAGACTGGAGTGCAGTGGCCGCTCCTGGCCTCCGCAGCCTCGACCTGCTGGGCTCCGGCGATCCTTTTGCCTCAGCCTTCTGAGTAGCCGGAACTACAGGTGCACACTACCATGCCCAGCTAATTTTTTGATTTATTGTAGAGATGAGGTCTCACCAAGGTGCCCAGGCGGGTCTCGAACCCGTGGGCTCAGGCAATCCACTCACCTTGGCCTCCCAAAGCGCTGGGATTACAGGCTGAGCCACCGAGCCCAGCTCAAGTAACATCTTAAGGGTTAATTAGTCCTCATTAACAGCCACTTCAACACTTTTCCAGGGTTTATAATCCATTGCCTTACCAATCCAGTTAGACTGGAAAACTCTTTTTAACAGACAGTAGTATAATGCATTTTTTTCTGTGGGTGTCTTTTTTTTGAGTTGGGGTCTTACCTAGGTACGCAGTGACAATCATAGTTCACCGCAGATTTGAACTCTTAGGCTTCATTCCTCCACCCTGTCCCCCAAATAGCTGGGGACTACAGGCACGCATGCATCACCACATCCAGCTTTTTTTTTTTTTTGGAGAAAGTCTCGCTATGCTGCCTAGGCTGGTCTCAAACTCCTGGGCTTGAGCAATCCTCCCACCTGTTTCCCAGGGTGTTGGGATTAGACGTGAGCTGCTGCACCCAGTTGGTTTTTTAAAGCATTTGAAATGACTGATCAGAAACCCAGAGAATGCATTTTAGCAAAATTAGGATCTGGCAAAAATAGAGTTAAAGATAGAAAGAAAATGGGATATTTGGCTCAGGGGCTCCTCACTGTCCGAGAGAGCAAGAAAACCAAGTGCTCTCCATTTGGGCACCTGAAGAATGTCCCCAGCAGGATTTGGAACACATAGCAACTAGTTCCATTAGACCATTTTCCCCAACAAAAAAAATAAAGACCTTTGTTTCTGTGCCCTGGCACTTTAGCTTTGATGGGCTCCCCAGTGAATTCCATCAAACGTATACAGGCAGATCATCCTCAGGATAAAGTTACACGCAAGCTGGGTGGTGAAGGATGAGTAGATAGATGTCCAGGTGGAGAAAAGCTACTTCCGACCCATAAGGCAGAACAGGTGGAGTCATGTGCAGAGATGGTCACAACCACTTTTGAACCGCAACTCTGAACAGCTTGAATAATTGAAGTGGCTGATGTCATGAGAATCATCTGGGTGATTCTCTTGATGGCTGTTGAGATAAAGCAGTAGGGAGAACTGACAGGGAGTAACAAGTGATGTAATAAACAGCTGGGCACATGCCTTGTTTAGCCACTTCTCTACCAGCACATTAAATAAAAAATCACTGAGGCATGAATTTGAGGTGCATGTAGTTCATGGGAGACTGTAGCATATGACAGTTAGCCAGTCAAAGAAAAAACATGTTTAAAATCATTGTTGTGGGAGTGGCAGAAAGTCCATGAAGGCTATAAACCTGATCTCTCAAAGCCAGAAAAAATGTGGAGACTTTTTAGGAATAGAAAGCACTAGTATTTAGGGTGAGACGTAGCATTCATCAACTGAGATTGAACGATGTTCCATTAACACTGCAGCTGAGTTGACAGTGGACACAACAAGCAAAAAGTTCAAGTCCTGAGGTAGACGAGTATAGCACTGGCTTATTCCAAGCAAGAATCTCAAGATCTCTAGCCTGAATTAGTATTCCACAAGACTTAAAAGGTAGTTTTGCATTCTGCTTCACAAGTCCAGATGATGGCAGACATAGAACAGGCTCTCAAAATTACAGTACTCAAAATAGACCATTCAGAATTCAAAATAAATTTTCCTTAAGCAAACTGCACCTGAGGTTGACAAATGAAACACCAGTAGGTAATTCCAGGTTACACCATCTAAAAGGCTCAACCATACATTTGAGGCCACTGAATGCACTACAGTGAACATACCAGCATTTTATATTAGAAATTGCTGCATACTTAAAGGCCCTCAGTATGACAGATTCTGGGCGAGGGCTTAAACCTGTAAACAGCTAAGATGAAAATTAGAAGTGGTGCACCAGTAAGTCTAGGCACAGACTTCCTGGTTTCATGGTCTGGCCCGAGATTTCATTTCAGAATGAACACTGAGGACTCAAGATGGAGAAGGGACACAGAGTGGGAGAAATAAATATGGGCATTCCAGCTGATTTTGTGTGATTTTTCTGCATTTTTTTAAACCAATAAAACCTTTGATAAATAAAGTGCACAAATATCCTAAACCAGGATTGGCTAAGCACATGGCCTCGGGTATAACAGTACACATCTGACCTAAGCTTGAACTGAGTAGTTCCCCTGCCCAGGCTCCTAGGGACCAGGTAGGGTGTACTCAAACATATTTCTTCTGCACAGAACACTTCAATGAAAACTATCAATATAACTTTTCCTATAGGAAAGTGAATGAGCATTACTGGACACCAAGTACTTTTAGAGTCCCACAGCCCAATTTAAATCCTGTCCACCTTTGTACTTTTCTAACTTGCCCAACTCACCATCCTGCCATAAGACCACAATTTATCAACGCTGGTACTAAATCTCAGCCCATTTCTCCAAGTTCTAGGCTAGTCTAAATGTCTATACCCAAGTAACCATGAATGCCACTAATAAATCTTGGTGGGCCCATCTTTGCTTAGAGGTTGGGCAGAATAGACTTTCCTGTTGAAAGTACAAAAGGTTAAATCAGTTATTTTAGAGCATGTTTCCAATTAATTAGTTGCAACGATCACTTTTTCCTTCATTAAAAGGAACCTTACTTTACTGTCACAAATAAAGAGCCAGAGATGAAGAAAATGAGCCAGTTTTATTTGTTCATTTCTTGCATTTGAAGTACTCTTCGATGACATCCTTGGCCTGAGATTCTTTGCCATAGTCCTTAAAAAAAAATGCAACTTATTAACATTTAGAAATTTTACAATGTTCTTAATACATAGCAAAACTTTAATTAGCTGTCTTTAAAGAAAATGTTCATTGTTAACCCTTCGCACTTGGTGAGAGAACATAAAGGTACTGCTGATAGGGCTGGGAGTGGTGGCTCATGCCTATCATCTCAGCACTTTGGGAGGTCAAGATGAGAGGACTGCCTGAGCCCAGGGGTTCAAGACCAGCCTGGGCAACTTGGGGACATCTCCACAATAAATCAAAAAATTAGCCAGGCATGGTGGCGCGTGCTTGTAGTTCCAGGTACTTGCAAGGCTGAGGAGAGGATCATCTGAGCCCAGCAGGTCAAGGCTGCGGTGGCTGTGAGCCTGTCACTGCCCTACAGCCTGGGTAATGAAGTGAGACACCAACTCAAAAAATAAATAAAATATTTTTTTAAAGACATTGCTGACGTTAATACAGGACAAACTTATGCTGGGACTAATTTTTCAAGAATGTTTTATTTCCTTGAAGCTTTCCATTCAAATTTCACAAAAAAGCAGAGATGGAATATATGCTGAAATATTTGTCAGTTGATATAAAGAAGCACATCCTCCCATTATCTTCAAACAGAAAATTACATATTATTGTGGGAAGAAAATGAGACTGAACTGTCTACTCGAATAGAAGAAAACCAGGCGGAAGACATCAAATGTGCATAACACATATCAACGAAGCTGAACGCATGTTGGTGACCATCTCACACATTACCACATACTAGAAAAATTAAGAAAATTTTCATTTTTTGGTCCTAAGTTCTTCAATGTCCAAAATTCCGTTTAAGCCAAATATCATTACAATAAAATAGGTTCCAGTGCTTTACTATTTAATATGCAATGACTCGCTTTTCACTATTTCATTAAAAAGTGTGGTCAAGTTGCTGGTGACCCACAAGATGTTTCCCAGTGCAAAAGGATTAACACTTGTTATAGCCATTTTCAGGGACCTTAAGGACTTCAATGTCCGTAAGGCTCGTAACATGGCTTTACTATTGCCAGCTTTTTAAGAGTTTCTGCAGAAACACATTCAGGTTGGCAGATTCATGGCTGGCTTCTAAATTGTGGCTCACTCTCATTTCCAAAATGCAAAAAAGTTTTTAAAACTGTTGAGATCACCTTTCTTCCCTGCCCCCAAACATGTTTCAATACAATTACATTTGATTACTCAGTACAACCTTCATCCCAAAGATAAACAGTGGCTTACCTTAACTACTACACAACTGCAACCAACCACTTTCCGGGGTTTCCCCTCTCTGTCGATTTTACACAGGCCTACCCATTCCCCTAGTTTCTTGTTGTCATCAACCTATTGGGGGAATTCAAGAAATAACATTAGTACGCACTAACGCTACCAACAATAAATTAGACCCTACAGGTGGCTGTAGTCAGAAGGGTGACATGGCAGTTTCCTCACAGCAGTTCAGTAGAGGGAGCCAGTTGTCATCATGTACAGCCCTATAGCCCACGCTGCACGATCAAAATTAGCAGTTAGTTCTGCAGGTACTAAGTGATCCTACAGTTCACTTACATGGCCAACAATGTCAAACCCATGCAATATTTATACCCGCAGAAATTAGTATCTTTGAGACTTTGCAAAATTTACCATGGTATGACAATCACTACACAGCATCACCACCAACATATGACCTATAGCTATAGGTCATATTAACAGTCCAGACAAACCAAATTAGGAGTAACTTACCTTAATTAGATTGATTTGGTGTTCAGCACAAAGGGCTTCCACCAACTTGACGTACATAGGCTCATCACAGTTGGATGCAAGCACACAGAGATGGGCCTGGCGCCTGAAATCCAAATTGCAATGAAAACAAAGCTAAAATCCAGATCTAAATCCACCACTCGTGCACTTTACAAGAGTTATGTTTTGCAAGAAAACATCAGCAAAACGTTAAGCAGCAAACCTACTGGAGTTCACCATAAATGTGCACAAAGCTGCTTCAGTCTGATGAACCTGTTACACAGCATCATTATTCATCTAGTTAACCAAGGAAGCCTAACCTTGTAAAATTTCTTTCCCCAAGCCACGTTTGTACAGGGAAGATTATTTTAAGCATTCGTGGCCAAGACAAAGCCACGATAGCTTTCTGGTAAGCCAATCTCATACATCCCTAAGAAACTGTCATGCAAAATATAAACTACTAGCTACTTACTGGCCAAGTCATTAAATACTGTGCAGCATCCCTAAGGCATAAATACTACATAAGCTTCACAGCAGGACCTACAGAATTACCTCAACAAAAAAAGCACCATTTCCGATGGATGCAAAGGGCCAGCTTACACCAAAGCCAACTGCACTGGGTCCCACTGGGAAACCCTTAAACTGCATTTAAGTTGGGCTTAAGTTGTTTTACCAAGCTCGTCATCCTAAGGAACAGACTAAAACAAACATCTTCGCCAAGTGCTCCAGATTCGAATTACAGTTCCACGGCTACTATGCCTGTCTCACGGGGATACAAACGTCTCTGCCGCAAAAGTGACCTTGAAACTCGTTCACTGAACGCTCGTTTTGCAAACTACTAACGGCGACGTGGCTCGCCAACTATCCTCCAAATAACGTGGATAATATTAAAAAAAAAAAAAAAAACCGACTAGCCCCACCACCTACAGAGTTGTCAGACTGTTCTGTCTCACTCATGAAAAGGAGTGAAGGGGTATCCGACGACTGAAGTCATCATCCAAACGCTGTAGGAGTTCTACTCTGGTCAGGAACCAAGTGCTTATTATCCCCACGCCAAACAACAACCCTCACGATGTCAAATGGGCCACGTAGATCTGAGTTCTGATACCTTGTCCTAGGTTTCCTGGAGGACGGGATGCCATTCAGAACTTGGGGGCTAACACCATGAGCTTCACGCTTTCTTCCCTCGGCCGCAGTTTTGCTCCGGCTGCAACACCCCACAGTATTGAGACTGATACACGTACTTGTCTAAGGCTTTGGCGGCTTCGCGAATTCCACGCGCTAGGCCGTCGTGGATGAGAGCGGTCTTCAGCACCTCTTGTAAAGCTGTGCTCATGTCCATTACACCTCCAGCAGTGATGCCTTCCTCAGCCATGGCAGTGGATTACAGGAGACACCGGATCTTGAACATACCTGCGCCTCTGCCTCTGCGCAACTTGGTGGCGGCAGGGAAAGAGCAACAGTTAGTTTTTGAA